>PVIR01000489.1:0-122186 GCA_004026965.1 Petromus typicus
GCATATCCCCTGCTTCCTCTCAGTGCACCTGTTTATAGCCTTCTGGATTCGGATTTATCTCCCTCGAGGAGTTTGGAGAGACAGTGACCTGGGTGTGCTTCCAACTCGCAGTCTGGGCAGGGTGAATCCTGAGCCTTCTGTTCCATTTGAATGGCCTGTCCTGGGCTGTGAGCAGCCTGCTCCCACCTGTGACGGCTGCTGAATGCCCTGCAGGCTTCCGTAGGTCATCTCTCTCTCATCTCCAGAACCTCGCGCTTTTGACCCCTGGAAAGCGAGGAAGCCTACTGATCCCTTAAATGGTTCATCAGCAGTGTTTGATGAGGCAAACTGACCATTTCGTACTTTATGATGTGCACTGGCTGAATTCCAAGGGTTGAGTTCACTAAAACACTATTGGATTGATATTTTGTACAATCAATAAACTTCAAGTAGTGTTTTACATAGAAAACAGGGGCCACTAAGTCATTTATTGGTCATTTATGGGTCTTTTTCTTAGTGTGCAAAAATTCAACCCTGATAGAAAATAGCTCCACATTTAGTTTCTGTCTAAAATAACTCCTTGAGATTATAATTATTGGCTCTGATTTTATTTAACAGGCTCTTTTTTTCTCCTACCTGAATCTCCTCCTACCCCCACCCCCACCTTGTCTCCCAGATAAGTGATGATAAATTATATTATATTGGAAATTATTTTATTTTCTTTATTATTTCCTACTTATTTTGACTAATATTTCTTCACTAAGACCCAGACAAATGGTAGAAGAAAAGTATGGTTTTATTGGTTTGTTTGTTTTATTCTATTTTTTGTTTTTGACAGGATCGAATCCAGTCCCTTATGCTAGCAAGGTAGGCATGGTGCAATTGAGCTAAATCCCCAGTCTTCTATGGTTACTATAGTTCATGTTGAAAGTTAAATTTAGTTAGGTGAATTAACTTTGCTTAGAATTTATTTTGGTTAGGTGAAGTGAAAATGCTATAGGGACATCATCGTTTACTAAAATAGCTTCATGATACAAAGGTTTGTTAGACTTTTATATTTTCTACCAAATGATATTGTAGTAAAGGAGAGAAAAATAAAGTTGTATTTCTTATTTAAGTCTTGATGAATTAGGTCCTATAATTTTCTCAAACAAATATACAACTTAACAGAAATACTGAAGCCTAATAAAATATCTTTTTTTTTTCCTTTTTCCTTGCTAAAAAACTATTTCCTATTGGACTACAGAACAGACTAAGTTATATAAACAAGAACTTTTCTTTCTTGTACTCTAAATAATTGAATGATAAAAGAAATTGGGATAAATATCTATAGAATATGTATGAAAACCAAATGCTTGTTAGTCATTAGTGTTGAAACTTTATACTGATATTCACAACTGTATGGTAAATATTCTGCTTGTTATATTACTATATAAATGGGTCCAGGGCTTCTAGTTTTACAGGATTCACAAAATACCTTTTAATTTTAGTGGAGTTTCTGCAAATAATTCTTCATATTTCTTTTTTTCCCTCCATACTTCTTTAAAAGCCAATTCACACATTATCTTTTTTCTTCAAAAACCCTTTACATGATCATAAAGAGTTTGGAATAATTTTTCCCAGAGCTCTGTCAAAGATCAACTCTTGTTGGTATGATATGAACAAAGATGATAATTATAACCCAATGTCATTGATTTCTGTAAGACTTTTCATTCATTTATAATATATGTATTATCTCTTTATATGTAACAAGTAATAATACAAGCCCTAAAACACCAGCACTCAGTCAAATGAAGAAGCATGTGAAATGTCCACTCAAATCCAGTTTGCTTATTTCTCTAAAAGATGAAGTCTATTTAAAATATATTACAATTAAAATACACAAATTATACAATTAAAGTATCTATGGTAAATAAATTGCGTTTTGTTAGTTACATTAGAAATAAAATAACAGAGTCCAGTGGAAGAGAGGAAAGGAGAGAAATGTTCATAACCATAATGCATGTTTTAATTTTCTAAATGTGCTCTGGTTATGGGAGAATTTCTCTTTGAGGTTCCTAGGAGGCAGGCAGAGAAAACCACAAGTTTTGCGAATGTGTTCTGATTAATTAAGAGGCAACATGTGTCTTTTAGGAGGTACACTGAATACCATGGTGGAGAGCGTCTTTAAAACCAGTTTTTCCCAAACAGGAAAGCAGTGGTAGTCCATCTGCCGCTGTGTTTGATGATTCATTTAGTGCATCTAGAAATGAGACTTACCGTTGAGACAAGGAGACACTGCTATCTCTCCCACAAAATTAAGCTTTTATATTCACTCATTTGTTCATGTTCTGTACCACTGGGTCCTATTTTGTACACATATTCATTCAGCTCTGGGTCCTATTTTGTACACATATTCATTCAGCTCCTTCAACAATAACATATTAAGTAATGGAAGGTGAGGCTTTCGCCAAAGACTCCTCATCTCTACAGCATTCTCTTCAAAATCTTAGCTGCAAATATTTTTTCTACATTTTATCATACCACCATTCTCATATGGATTGTCTCATTTTTATTGCCGAAATATCTCTACTTTGTAGTATTAACATCACTACCATATACAGAGAGAATATAATGCTCAGAGTGCTTATGTAACTTACAGAGTATTTACACACAACCAGTTTGTCCTGATTATTATTAAATATTGTTCCCCACACTCACAGTTTACTGTAAAAGTTCTAGCAGCTCCTAGAGATTACTGCATGTAGATGGCAATAACCAGGCATGGGGCATGGAGCCACTCCTGTTCTACATAATTATATGAGCAGATGGGACAGACTAATGACTTTTAGTCCCAGTTGCATTAAAGGAGATTAAAGATATTGACAATAAGACTGAAATTCTGTGTTGCAGATTTTCCATTGCAATGTCCATTTCCCAGCTTGCTCAGTCTTGGAGTGCTGATGCTGTCTTTTGGGTCTGGAGTGTGGCTCTGTGTGCCCTTGTGTGCTGAGGTGGCACCCGGCCGTTTGGCTTCCCCAGGGGTGTCCCAGACCCTGAAAGAGCTCTCACAACATTTTGGTTTTCCATTTATAGGAGCCTAGAAATCTGTGTAGCCTTCGGCTCCCCGCTTCATGACAGTCTCCGGGTTTGCTTCTTATTAAGACTTGATGGACCATCTGGGCTTTGCAGAGCTGCACGTGAAATTTTCTCCAGCTCACCTGAGAATCTTAGAATTTAGCAAGATCTGAGCATGAATCACTAAAGAATTGTAGGAAAAATCTGGCCACATTTGATTAATTTTGGTTCAGAGTCAAGAAAGCTAAAACGGTATAGGTTAACATAACTTGGAATCCTTCTGTTTGCTGTTCAGTCTTTCTCCAGAGTTTTGAGCACAGGCTGTATTGGACTGCCTCACTGACACTGCTTTGTGATTCAGCCTTCTGCTTTTAACTTTATTTCATTTCAAGCTGTGGCAGTTGAGTAGAATAGGGTGTGGGGACATGTTGCAAATATGTGAACTCCTTTCCCAGTAGTCTAACAAAGATGTTTATGAAAAGCATATTGTTTCACAAATACTTTCCTGAAATTGGTTGGGTGGTGTAGCCTGTGTCCTCACCAGGGTTCTTTGTGACTTGAGGAGTTTCCCAAGTCAGGATTCTCTAGTCCGCAGTGCAGAGGTACACACCATTCGTTCTCTTAGGAATGAGACTTCAGACGGCCATGCGGTGAGCTGAAATGCAGGAGGAACTGTTTCCAGTGGGCACAAGTGCAACAGTACACACATATACATGTAGTGGATCAAATTTATTTGAATGAATATCTTTCTGGAATTGTAAACAAGAAATAATGTAAACCGTTATGTCACCTATGCAAAAACTTTCAGATATACTAGTACATAAACAAATTGCTTCTAAGTATTTTGGGAAGAATAGACTTAAGAAACACCTTCTAATAAGAATGGGCTTTTTTCACTGTGGAGAAAGAACACAAAAACATATCTTGTAAAATATGAAGAGCTTTGTTTAGTATTACATATATTTAAACAGTCATCAAAAGGAACATTAGGAAGAACATGGTCACGAGTATGTATAGAAGCGCAGCACATAAAACCACAACTCAGAGTTCTGCATTATTTGTCATTTACTTTAAAAACAATCAATGTTTATTCTCCTACTATATAAGTCTGAAAACAATTAGAAATATAAATCCTGTTAGCTCAACAGGTAGAAACGGTAGAGTACACACTCACTTGGCAGTCACATGTCACTGACTAAAATCCGTATCAGTGGAAGAACAGGACAACAGAAGCTGTAGAACAGGATGACAAAGAGGAGGTGATGTGGAGTCACTCCTCCTGGTGAAACCCTCATCAGCATTGGCCAAAGTGCGTTTTCAACAGAGACATGTTGCTGAGAAAGCTGGTAAAGGCCTCCACAGAACGCTGTTTTCGGAAATGCTCTATTTTAAATGAAAATAATATGTATCTTCCTTCTCTATGTCCATTTAGGAGACTTTAGTTTTGTTTAACAGAATGTCTGTGTTTTTCAGTTTTGCTCATGGTTACAGAAGTTTTGATCAACTATCATAAATGACAAATTGCTTCTCTCAATGCTTTGGGCAGTTTCTAGTTTGATTCAATTCTCATTATACACACATGTCTATATCCTGGCCCTTCTATTTATTTTTTGCTGTGTTTTTTCAAAACAAATATTTATTCATTTTCTTAAAGTCATATGTAAATTTTTATAATTTGAAAGGCATGATTAAATATTCTAAGTTTAATGTTACAGAAAGGACACTATAATACTAGATGGGGATAGACTTATATAGCAGTATGTTTTTTTTAAATTTTTTATTTTTTTGAGACAGGCTCTTGGTTTTGTAGTTCAGGCTGGCCCTGAGCTCAGCATGGAATTTGCAGCAATCCTCCTGCTTCTGCCTCCCACATGTTGGGATTACAGGTGTGAGCCACCACTGCTGAGCCTGGTACTGTGGAATGTGGTTCTGATGCTGGTAGGTGTGAGTCTCCATATCAGTCATTGTTGTATGTAGTTACCAGGGACTGAACCTGGGCCCTTGCATTTGCAAGGCAGGTGCATGGTACTGAGCTAAATCCTCAGCCCATGTTTTATTTTTTTATAGTAAGTACAATGATACATTTCTTTAAGTGCTATTTTCAAAGGCTAGGAATTTTTACTCCTTTTTTATTATATATTTTCTAGAAAATACATTTACAATAACTAGAAATATTTAAACAGTACGAAAGTTTATTTAATTTCTTATTTGAAAGTCTGTGCTTTTATTTTTATGTATTTAGAAAATTTTTTGGGTATGAGCACATGAGAGAATGCAGAGAATATCATTATTTTGGAAAAGAAAATTTAAGAGTTCCATCTCTGAAATGAAGAATGAGGGAAATAGAGCAAAATGCTGTGAAAGTCACCACGTGAGCCCTTCCTCCATAAGCTAAGTCTGAATTTGAATTCTAGGCTTTCTGTTAATTATCTGGATGTTCTAATTTACAGTAACTGAACTTTTTCATTTGTTGATCTTTAAATGATACTAAATGTTGCAGTTGTTTATTCCACAAAGATTTAATGAGATTCTTTAACTAGAAATAGATATATTTGAGTCTCTGACATATACTTTATAAACACATGTCCTTTTCATAGTATCTAATATAACTGTTGGTACAACATAATGAGAAGTGAGAGAGGAGAAGTTTTGGAAGAGTTTTTAGCAGGTGCATTAAACCCTATGAAAGCAATGACCTGATGAGTTCGATGGCTTCTACATGTGCTCTAGAGAAGAGAAAGACACAACAGAATCATGCTGCTTGTCCCCAGGTTGGTTCATGGAACTGGTGATGGAAATAAAGACTTGATTACTCATTTGCAAACAGGACTGCTGCCAAATTGGGCTTATTTCCTTATTTCTAAGACAAATCTGTCTCTGAAGCCCCATGTACTGAGAGAAAAGAAGTCCGAATACATGAGAAGGACAGTGACTACTATGCAACCTTTACAAGAATCAGGAGTTTGGTCTTGTCTCCGAAGAACAATAATTAAATTTAAAAATTTTCTGGATTTTTTCCTTGATGCTTGGTTACCAAGGAGTAAGTCCTTTAATGTCCATGTCTCTGTATATTTCTGAAAATTTTTCTTGCTATTTATTTTTAGTTTTGTTGCATTGAAATTGGAAAATGTGCTCAGTATAATTTCAGATTTTTAAAATATACTGAGCTGTATTTAGTGTCCTAAATAAATATGATCCACCTTGAAGAATATTCCATTGCTGCTGAGAAGACTGTGTGTGCCAAGCTGCTGGAGGGAAGCCTCTGAGGATGCCTGCCCGACAGGGACATTTTTTTCTATCACATACATGAAATCTGCAGTTTCTCTATTGATTTCTATCTGGCAGTTTCTTTTAGATTGTGCTGCTCTGTTCTTTCTTCCTTTAGGGTTCCATAATTATGGAGAATTAAAAGGATGGAGGTCTCTTCCCTTGATGGTTGCTTCCTACTATTTTTTCTCAGTCTTTAAACTCTAGAGCTTTAAGGCTGGCTGATCTTTTTGAACCAATATTTTCTGTTTGGATTTTGATCTTCTGATCTTAGGAACAGTTTTGTCCCTGAATGGGCAAATGTTAGACTGCGCTCTCAGTCTCCCCAGAGAGACTTAATCAATATATGAATCCTGGAAGATTCAGGGAGAGGTAAATCACTAATATCTAATCAAATACTGTCAGATTTTCATGAAAGTTTTGGTTAAAATGAAACATCAAGGATCCAATAGATTCAGTATGAGGCATTAGGTCCTGACATGGCAGAGCTGGACATGAAATAGAAATGAAGAATGGGTTATAAGGCCTCATTTTGGAATATAGGCACAGAGCCCACAGCAGGTTATTTAAGTGTTCTTTACTGATAGAGCCTATCATGGTCATTGCCAAGACCAGCATCTCTTCTATTTGCCACTGTGACCAAAATGTGTACCTATAGTGATGCTTTTAAGATGTAAAACACAAAACAGGTGGAAGACTTAAAATAATACTATATTATGCTTAATGTAGATTTTTAAAATTTTTGATAAGATTCATTTATCTTTATCAGAGTATATGTAGTCAAGTATTTTCTTTAAAATCCATGGAAGTGCACATGTCTTACTGTAAAAGTTTCAGTGAATGAAATTCTGTTTTGAAGAAAACCATTTCCTTTTGATAGCAGATCAATTGAGTTATAGTACAGTAGCAGATATTTATAAGAACTGGAATTTTGGTTTCTAAAACAATTTATAGTTTCCATGGTAGGTATGCAACTGTATTTCCGTCCAGCTGATACTTCTCCAGGAATACTTTTAGGAAACTAGTGGACCAGAAAAAGTCAGGAAAACTTTTTACAAACAGTGCATTTTTCCACTCCTACAAGTTTTATGCTCTCACAAATGTTTACATATGCATAAAATACAGGAAATTCTGAGAGAGTTAAGAATTTGCTTGGGCTGTTTTAATTGGTTTATTGGCTTGGCTATAAGAGCTTGTGAAAAACGTGTGTGAAACTCCTTAATGATAACTAATTTTTAAAAATTTCCTAAGGAGTATGGAGGCTGTGGTGGGTGAACTGAGTGCCTGCCTAGGCTAAGCGGGTCCACATGGGCAGCTGCTCTTGTCTCCTATGATACTGGAACCGTGAAGATGTGCTGTGCACTGCTGAGGACTAAATGGCCCATCTAGGCTTCCATCCCTTGTGCTGTTCGTTGATTTCAACCGGAAGTTCACCCTTCTTCAGTCATTTTGCAACATTTGATACCTTGTCTGATTCAGCAAGTATTTTCTAAAACACCATTTTTATTGTGTACTAGATCCTAAAATCCTCACCATTTCCTGTTCCTCGCCATCTGAGGAAAAAAATCCACCTCATTTTTGATATGTGAAATGTCTATTGTCTTCGTGTATTTCTGATTATTCTCCTACTTGTAGCTGTGGTTCAAGACGATGTTTTCATTTTATTTTGACTTTAGCTGATTCAGGGCTCACTTAGAATTTTTTTGAATTGCTTTTGGTATTCCAGGTCTTTTGTGGTTCCAGATGAAAATTTGGATTTTTTTCTCTAGATCTGTGAAATACGCTGTTGGGATTTCAATGGGGATTGCATTGAATGTGTAGAGTAGTTTTGGGAGTATAGCCATTTTGATGATATTGGTTCTTCCTACCCAGGAGCAAGGTATGTCTTTCCATTTTTTGATATCATCTTCTATCTCATTTTTCAGAGTACTATAGTTTACAGAGTAGAAGTCTTTCACCTCCTTTGTTAGACTGATTCCTAGATATTTTATTTTTGGGAAGTGCAATTGTGAAAGGGACTGACTCCCCAATTTCTATCTCAGTGGGTCTACTGTTTGTGTACACAAAGGCTATTGATTTTTGAATGTTGACCTTGTATCCAGCTATGTGACTACATTTGGAGATTAGTTCCAGCGGTTTTTTAATTGAATTTTTAAGCTCCTCTAGATAGAGTACCATGTCATCAGCAAATAATGACAATTTAACGTCATCTTTTCCTATTTTTTTTTCTTTCTTTTGCCTAATTGCTGTGGCTAATATTCCCAGAACTATATTGAACAGAAGTGGTGAGAGAGGACATCCTTGTCTTGCTCCTGATCTTAATGTGAAAGGTTTCAATTTTTGACGATTTAGGTTAATGCTGGCTGATGGTTTCTCATAGACAGCTTTTATTAGTTTGAGATACAAACTATCTATTCCTAAAGCTTTTATTAGTTTGAGATACAGACTATCTATTCCTATCTTCTGTAGGGTTTTGAATATAAATGGGTGTTGTATTTTGTCAAGCACTTTTTCTGCATCAATTAAGGTGACCATATGATTTTTGTCCCTGAGTCTGTTAATATAGTGTATAACATTTATTGATTTACATATATTGAACCATCCTTGCATACCTGGGATGAATCCAACTTGGTCAGGGTATATAACTTTTGATAATTCTCTGTATTCTGTTTGCCAGTATCTTATGGAGGACTTTTGCACCTATGTTCACTAGGGAGGTTGGCCTGTAATTCTTTTTTTTTTTTTGGTTGGGTCTTTCTCTGCTTTTGGAATCAGGGTAATGGTTGCTTCCAGGAATGAATTTGTGAGTACTGTTTCCCTTTCAATTTCATTAAAGAGTTTAAGAAATAGAGGCCCTAACTCTTCTTTAAAAGTTTTATGAATTCAGCAGTAAAGCCATCAGGTCCAAGGCTTTTCTTTGTTGGCAGGTTTTTAATCACATTTTCAATTTCAAAGATTGACATTGGGGCATTTAACATTTCTATATCAGCTTTATTCATCTTTGGCAGTTCATATGTATCTAGAAAATTATCCATTTCTTCTACATTTTCCATTTTATTAAAGTATAGATTTTCAAAGTGGGTGTTTATTATCCTCTGGACTTTTTCTGGGTTGGTAGTAATTTCTCCATTCTCATTTCTAATAGCATAGATATAAGCCTTTTCCTTCCTTTGTTTAATAAGATTGGCTAAAGGTCTATTAATTTTGTTTATTCTCTCAAAGAACCAACTCTTTGACTCATTGATTTTTTGTACTGTTCTCTTAGTTTCTACTGCATTAATTTCTGCCCTGATCCTTATAACTTCTTGCCTAGTGCGAGCTTTGGGTTTGTCTTGCTCCTCTCTTTCTAATCTCTTGAGGTTCAGCATTAAATTGCTTGTTTGAACTTGCTCCATTTTCTGGATGTAGGCCTTCACTGCTAAGAATTTTCCTAGTAGAACTGCTTTCATTGTATCCTATAAACTTCTATATGTTGTATTGGGGTTAAATTTACTTGTAAGCCCAGTTTTTTCCAGCACCATTTGTTAAAGAGGCTATCTTTCCTCCAATGCGGGTTTTTGGCTCCTTTGGCAAAGATGAAGTGGCTCAGATGAGGTATCTGGAGTAGTTACTGGATCTTCTAGTCTACTCCATTGATCCTCAGGTCTTTTACTTTGCCAGTACCATGCAGTCTTTATCATGGTGGCTTTATAGTATAGTTTCAGGTTCAGAGTTGTTATACCCCCCACTATGTCCCTGTTGCTTAGAATTGCCAAAGACTAAGGCTAGACCTAGCTCTTTCAGCATGTACCATGCTAAAATCAGAGTGGATAAGAGACCTAAATATTAAAACAGACACTCTGAACTTGCTGCAAAACAGGTTAGGTAAAACTCTTGAAGCACTGGCTTAGGGAAAGACTTCTTGAACAAAACCCATATAGCACAGGAATTGGCTGAAGAAATCAGAAAATTGGACCTCATTCTTCTTCTTCTTCTTCTTCTTCTTTTTTTTTTTTTTTTTAAGGTTTTTGGAGACAGGGTCTCGCTTGGTGGTTCAGGCTGGCCCTGAGCTCAGCCTCCAACTCACATCACAATCCTCCTGCCTCTGCCTCCCGAGTGCTGGGATTACAGGCGTGAGCCACCACGCCTGGCACTGTGGTATGTGGTACTGGTTGCTGCTGGGTGTGGGTCTCCACACCCAGTATTGTTATGTGGTTACCGGGGAATCGAACGCGGGTCCTTGCGCTTGCGAGACAGGTGCCGGGACCACTGAGCTAGCTCCCCGGCCCTGGACCTCATTCTTCTAAAAAGCTTCTGCACAGCAAAGGAAACCACCAACATAGCAAAAAGGCAACTAACAATGTCAGGAAAAATCTTTACCAGCTGTTCCTCAGACAAAAGTTACTATCTAGAATATATAAAGAACTCAAAAAAATCAGCCCACTCAAATTTAAATACCCAATTCAAAATGGGCATCTGAAATGAGCAGATACTTTTCAGAGGAATAAGTAAGAGCAGCTAAGGATTAAATGAAGAAATATTCAACATAATTAATCATTTGAGAGATGCAGATGAAAACAACACTGAGGTTGCATCTCACTCCACAAAGAATGGCTGCCATTTCAGAATTAGCCAGCAACAAATTTTGGCAAGGTTGTGGAGAAGAAAGGAACTCTTCTCCACTGTTGGTGGGACTGTAGACTCGTACAACTCCTGTGGAGATCAGTTGGGAGATTCCTCAAAAAGCTAGGATTGGAGGTCCCATTTGACCTGGCCATTGCCCTGCTAGGTATATACACAAAAGAATTAAAAGACTCACATCACAGTGACATATGTGCACGCATGTTTATAGCAGCCCAATTTGTGATTGCTACATCTTGGAAACAACTCAAATGTCCATCAACTGGAGACTGGATAAAAAATCTGTGGTTCTTCTACAGAATGGAGTATTACTCTGCCATAAAAAATGATAAGTTTAAATTATTTATACTTAAGTGGACATACCTTGAGGATATCCTCATAAGTGAAATAAATAGGGCACCGATAGGTACATTTCACATCTTTTCTCTGGTATGAGAAAATAAAAATGTAAATGAGTCCTATAATTGTATGTTATATATTGTGAAATAGGGTAAAGGGGGACAAATGATGAGATTGTAACAAAAAAGTAAGGAAACAAATTTTATGTATATGGGGGACAGTAGGGTGAGTAGGGCTATGGGAAAAAATGAGAATCAAGTTATGTCTTATACTGGTACAAATCCCCATTATGGAGTGCAGTCATGATGCATATATGTAATGTACCAATAAAGATTTAAAAAAATTTTAAAAAATGAATCTCCTTTCAAAGATAACAATTACATTACTCCATGGATTGTAACAATGAAGAAAATATTGGGACTTTGTGTCAAAAATCTTAGCTAATGATGACTACAGGCTACCTAAAATATATTTTAGTAATAATAAAAGCTGAATAATAAGGCCATTTACTTTGTAGAGTTGTGCCTAGTATCAGTTAAGATAATGAAACTGAATTACAGTAACCACAGAATCTCCTTCCCAGTTCATCTCAATCTTAAAAGTATTATATGACTCAATTCCAAGTTTGATGATGAGAAAGGATCTATGTCATGGATTTCAATTTGTAGTTAGATAAGATGTTTTAGTATTTTGACACCTTTACACATCTCTCATTCCTTGAGAATGTGCTGCCTCTGTAGGAAAGATAAAAGCAACATGTGCTCCCAGGATGGAAAGGACCACCAGCTTAGAAAAGTCACAGACTGTCTGTGGCAGGCAGTAAACAGAGGTGCACTGACTGCCGACATTGTTTGAGGTTTCCCAGAAAGCCCTGCAGAAACAAGGATGAAGCACTTCTCTCCAGGAGGACACACACAGGTGATGGAAATCCTCAGCCACAAGAAAATGTTCTAAGAGATACAGAATGGGAGTGCATGTGCTGTCTTCTGCGAACACAACAGGGAAGGCTGGCTTCTGCCAAGGAAGAGGGGTGAGGTCGGGAGCTGCTTCAAAGCTTCATAAAGGATGAGTAAGTATGTCTGCCCTGACTAAGACAATATGATTACAGAGCTCGGTGTGAGACCTGGCCATCTTTCCTGTCCCATCCCCAATGGGAGTCTCCCAGGATATCCTATGTCATAAAATCCCTGTTTCCAGAGCTTCCTGGGTGTAGTTCTGGCACCTTGGCAGCTCCAGAGATTTGCCATGGGCTAAGAAGATGGCATGCACTGGAGTATCAGGATGCCTACAAAGATCTCTTTGTCTGAAAGCAGGAAGATCCACAGAACATGGGATTTCCACAGCACAGGAGATGCCAAAGGACAGCTCCAAAGGATGAGAGAAAACCTTGGCTCAAAGATCGAAGGGCAATGCTCACCTTTATAGTCATAAAGAACATTAAGGAATTTTGAGCAAGCCAAAAATACAGTTGGGTTAGAGTTTTGTGGCAATCCTGTGCTAGCTAGCTGGACCAGAGGCCGTGGAGGCAGCTGGGAGAATTCCATGAGCTTGGTCTGGCAGTGACAGGTCTAACTTGTAGCAGTGCTGGAGAATGTGGACTGGACGGTCTGGGAATCACAGGTTGCCACATGGGAGGCACTGTGTGTACTCCTCTCCATCGCAGGGTGTGGGCAGAAGAGGAGGCAGAGGGGATGCTGGGGATGCAAGAGGCACCATGCGTTTCCAACAAACACTTGTCAGTGACTCAGAGATTTTTCCATCCACATTTCCCATAGCTCTGCCTCTCCACAGCTGATGGTCTGGCCCAGTGTGACAACATTTACCTTGGAGTGCTGCACGACAGTAATTCCAGTTTTTTTAAACTTCGGATTTGAAAGTTTGTGTTGGCAGATTTTCCTCATTTTGGGTTTGGTGTGTTTGGCTAGAAAGTGGCATATTCAGACAGGCTGAAACACCCGCACAAGTAACTACAATCACAGGCCTTTCATTTTTTAAAGTCTTGCACAGCAGTGACCCGGGGTCACCAAGCTGACACGGGACATGAGCTGGCATGAGGTGGAGGCTCCACTGCAGACACAGCCTATCTGGCTGCCTCCCTGGCACAAGGCTCTGGTGAAACCTACATCCGGCGTCTGGAGGCTCATTTTGGGTCCGACTTTGCCACTGGCCTGTTTCATTCCCTCAGGGGAAATACATCAAATTAAGTTTTTGGATAAACTGCAAAATAATTCAATTTCAGATACACTCTCTCTAAACAACTTCCTGTGCATTTTCTTCTCATTTGTCTCATTAGCTGGGAAACTTTCACAGGCAAAACCCGTGTCTGGTTTGTGTCTGTACCTGCTTATCTTCTTGTTTTAAGTAGAATAAACTTGTTGAAAATTTAAATATACTTCTGGATATTTATAAGTCTCTGGCATTACTGGCTTAAATAAAACTATTACTGGCATTTGATAATTTAATGAATCTTTATTTTTCCTGGAATTATGCACATAGATGTCGTAAAGGAAATGATTATGAATGTTTTATTAAAAGAAAATCCTACAATTAAATGTAATCTAAAATATAGAGAGGGGCTGAGCGCTTAAAGCACTGGATGTACAGAATGTCTTCCAGCAAAAAAAGACACAGCCAGCAGTAATCACCTTGGCAAGTCTGGTCCAGGGTCTCTGCTTCTAATATATGGGGTTTCCAGAGCACATCAGCTACATTGTCTGAGCTTGTGTGGCACTTTCATAGGACAAAATGAGGATCACTCGCTTTATCTCATTGCATGTATGTGGTGAGTAAATAAAACAATGTGTAAGAAGGAACATTGGGCATTTAAAGCAACATATAGACATTTTTATTGTTATTATCATTCTAAAACATGGGAGGGGAAGATTCTCACTAGAAAGAAGCACTCTAAAGAGGCTTCAGGAGACTATTCTGATGTTGGTTTTTCCACGGCATCAGAGTTTTGACTCTTAGACGATACAAATGGCCAACTTTGCTTCCATTACCCAAGGAGAGCCATCTATCTCACTAAAGGAGCTGGATAATGGCACTATAAAGCATACTTGTAGACAGTTGCAGTAAGAAACATCAAACTTAAAATGGACATGGAAAATTACCTATCACAGCATAAGATACTTGCTTTAAAAAGTGGCATGAAGAATGTTGCTGCAATCAAGAATAGCAAGAAAAAGCCTGTGATACATGTGGCAGAGGGACTTTCATGCAGAGAGAGAGAGAGAGAGAGAGAGAGAGAGAGAGAGAGAAGAGAAAAGAAAGAGACAATTTACCACTCGACATTATTGGACAACAAAGCCACTCTGGATTGCAAATGTGATCTTGCCCACTGAATAATGATGGATTATTAAATCAGCATGATTCAGCACTGAAGATACAGCATTCACTGGACAATCTGATATCCATATGAAAACTGACACTTGTTGATAGTTATGATCAATGTGCAGAGTGGTACATTTTTTTTTCTCCAAAAGTTCTTCATATGTTCTGTTGATGCAATTCAAGTACGAAGGTTGGAGTGTACTTTGTCAAAGCAAGGAAAACAGAAAACATGTGTATTCTTTAAATAATCATTACCACATCTAATCTCCTCCTCAAAAAATATCCCAGAGTATGGACTTGTGTCATTCTCAACTGCAAATGAGCTGAGTCTCACGTGTTTAACAAGTAAACCTATATTCCATAATCAGAACAGAGCCCACCTTAAGGGAGCAGAACCCTGTTTGATCACAAACTTCCTGTTCTTCAAAAATTTATCATGTTCATAGTTGAGAGGTCATTATCCCTTTTGGGGGAATTTTAAACTGTTATAAAAGCCCAGTTATTATCTTTACTTTCTAAAAACCTTCTAGTTTATAATCAATCCCTTTCTCTGCTAAAATATAATAAAATGCTATAGTAATATCAAATTGTTGTAAAAGTGTTTAAATGCATAGTCTCACTTTCTTCACTTTAAAAATTCTTTGGCTTTATACAGAGATATCACTAACAAATAGAGATTATATTTAAGATGAACAGCTTGACTTTTTATATACGTGCATTGTTAAATGGTTACCACACAAGAGGTATGCAACACATCCATTATTTTTGGCCTGTGTACTAGTGACACTTAAGATCCACACTCAACACATTTTAAGTACACAATACTCTGGTTTCTCTTCAGATTGTATGAATCTTTCACCTTTGACATTTTAAGTATACAGTATATCATTAGTTACCATAGATACCATGCCACCTATTAATTCTGCAGAACCTCTCGCCTTACACCTGTGAACATGTTTCTTTGGATCAATATCCAAATCTTTCAGGACCCTATCCCCTGGGAACCTCCATTCTCTTCAGTTTTCCTCAGTTTGAAGTTTTTAGTTTCCCCATATGAGACTGTTCAGTATCCTTCTACGTCTGGCTTATTATGCAACACAGAATTAAGGTCTCCAAAATTATGCTCCTGGTCACAATGGAACCATTTCCATCTTTTTGAAGCCAGAATAGTCCAGCATGCACGTGTTGTGCCACATTTTCTGTATCAACTTGCTCTTGAGGAACATCCAGTGTGTTTCCATTTATTGATTGCTGTGAATGCTAATACAATAAATATAGGGGTGTTGGCATCTCTCTGGGATAATGACATTATTTCCTTTGAATATTCACCTGGATTATGATTGCTGAAATATTCAGTAGTCTTACTTTGCAAGTTTTAAAGGATCAGTTAAAACAGGGATGCCAAGCCCCTTAGTGCTTTCAAAGATACAGAAAGCCTGCTGCATCACAGTGCCCAGAGTTTGCCGCCACTGCTCTGTGCTGATTACCGTCATGGCTGCACACCAACTCAGACAATGTGTATGTGTTCTCTTTTCTAAATATCATCAGCAACATTTGTTATCTTTGATGTTTTTCTAATAACTATCTTAACAGCTATGTAGTGATGTCTCATGATTTGACTCACATCTCCCCAATGATTGGTGATAATGAAAATGTTTTCATATACCTGCTGGCTATTTGCTTGTCCTTCTGTGAAGAAATGCTTTTTTCAAATCTTTTGTCCATATTTAAATTTATTTGTTTTTTGCTATTAAGTTGTTGAGATTCTTAGATTTTTGGATAGCAACTTCTTTTAAAATATAGGGTTTGCAAATATTTCTTCCCTTTCTGGAGGTTGCCTTTGCACTTTCTTGACTGTTTCCTATAGAAATTTCTGCTTGATACAATTTCATTTGTTTATTTTTGTATTTGTTGGTTTGCTTTGATGTCACAGCCAGAACACTGGGTTGCCAAGGCCATATCTTGGAAATTTTCCATATGCTTTATTTTAGTGTTTTCTAGTTTTGGATCTTATATTTAAGACTTTAATCCATTTTGAGTTGATTTTTACATGATGTAAGATAAGGGTTCAATTTCTTTCTTTTTTTTTTTCTGTTTTATTTTTGGAGAGTGGTGGGTGGACACCTCATTTTCCCAGAAGAAGCTACTGAAGAAACTTTCTTCTCTTCACTGTGTATTCATGGCACCTTTTTCAAAACTAGTTGATTGTGCATGCAAGTGTTTATTCCTGGGCTCTCATGTGAGTTCCACTGATCTACATTTCTGGTTTTCAGCCACTAGTCAAGTATTAAGTAGGGAAGTTCTACTCTGGCTCATCATTTTAGAGGATTCAGTCTGTGAACTGTTAACTTCATTGCTCTTGGGCCTATGCAGAGACAGAATACCATGTCAAAGAGCACAGGTGCCTGCCTCATGGAGCCAGGAAGTAAATGAGGGAGTGAGGTTGGTGTGTCGATATCCCTTTCAAAAGAACATTCCAAATGATTTGATTTCTCTCTAATGGGGCCACCCCCTAGGGTTCCAAGCACATGCTCATCCTGCCACAGGGCGGCAAACACCCTTTTGGGGATCACCCAACATCTAAACTGACAGCAGCATTGTTTGGAACTTCCCTCTGTGAAGTGATTTTATTGTGTCCATTGCATTTGTCTTTATTGCATGTCCATTTTCTTTCCTCTTAAAATTTCTTGATTTTTCTTTTGCTTTCTTCTTTGCTATGTTGATTGTGTGGGGAAAATGCAGATCAATATCTGAGTATCTGTTAATTCACCCATTCTATTTCTGTTACTGATTTCAAATTTCAGCTTATTATGGTTGAAAAGATTCTGGGTATGATTTTGATCTATATGACGATGAGTTTTGTAGTTAAACATATAATCTCAGAGAATGTTCCATGTATACACGAGAAGAATGTTTTCTCTGTAGTTTTTGGAAGAAATGTAAGATCTAATTGTTTTAAGATGTCCTTATTTAAACATATTTAAAAGACTGTTATAAAGTTCAGTGTTTCTTCCTTGGTTTTCTGTGTGGGTGATATTCTCATTGTTGAAAGTGGGTGTTTGGAAGTCCCCTACTTCTATGACCTTTCAGTCTATTACTATTTGTTTTTGGTAAGTGTTTTGATGTTGGATATATATTTGTAATTGTTAATCTTCATGATGAAAAGACACCTTTAACATCATATAATGTTATTTGTTTCCTGCTACAGTTCTGACTCTATTTTATCTTTATATAGATATTCTGCCCTTCAAAGCTTAAGTGCACTCTTTTAGGAAACATGTAGTTGAGTTTTTTATTCATTTGGCTATTCTATGTCCTTTGAAAAATTTACTTTATTTACATTTTCGATAGTTTTTGAAGAGTAAGAATGTGCCTTTGTCATTTTGTTAACTGCTTTTCTTGACCATTTGGTGGCTTCTCCCTGCCTTGCCATCTTCCTTTGAGACTGGATGACTTTCTTAAGTGGTGAGCTTTTAGTCTTTCTCTTGCATCTACTACAGTTTTTGCTTTGTGTTGCCAAGAGACTCAGCATAGAACATTAAATTTCTGCAGTTTTCTCATTTTAATTCCTTTTTTGTTTTTTTTTAATAAATTTTATTGTGTAATGTTTAAATTATTGTAGTAAGCCTATCTATATCCCCAAAATGTGTAATTTCTTTATGGTAAAATTCAAAATTATTTCCTCTTGCTATAGAAGTATGCAGTAAGTTACTGATTGCTTTAGCCACAGGACTGTGCAGTAGCATGCCAGACTTCTTATTCTAATCTAACAGTAACTTACCACTCATTGATCAAGCTCGCATTTTAATTCCTTAATAACTGTTCAGAAACAGTTTCCAAACACTGTGTAGTAGCATGAACATAAATTCTAATTTAGGGCTGCCTAGCATTTATTTCCTTTAAGTTGCTGGAGTCACTGAATTCAATTTCAGAGATATTTTTTTCTCCAAGAATATGATTATATGCATTCCTTGTAATAAGCAATATAAATGTCTAAAATAATTTAAAAGCACCAGGAAATTTTATTACAATAGCTCCCACAAAAGACCTGACCAAGAAATCTTCTCAGTTAGATTTATAGACTGTGTACTGTAAACATGATAGTTTATAAAAGATTTTACTTGGATAGGATTTTCAATGTTACTCAATATGTTATAGGGTGGCTTTAGGGTTTATGATGCTCAGATTCATTCTATTATTTGGTAGTCACATTTTGCTTTTGCTTTTGAATATCTGCTTATACTTCAGATAGTTTGATCAAAGTCTAAAGTTTGACAGTAATTTGCCGTAACATGGTATTGCTGTTAGAGTGCTAGGCACTTCTTTAGACAGATCTACCAATTTTTCCACAAAGTCTACATTGGTCACTTTGTCTGGCTCCATAGTTTGAGGTAGATACATATTTGGGAAGAGAAATCATGCTACTTTGAATCAAATATGTGGGCTAAGAGAACATTTTCAATTATATAATTATGTCATAGATGATAATCTTTTTGTCTTGAAGGAATGTAGTTAATTCAAATGGGTGCAGATGTCTAGGAATAAAACAAAAGAGTTTGATTGGAGGTTTGGCAAAATGGAAAATCCTTGCCCCAATAAAGACATTACTTTCAGTTTTGTAAGTCTGTCTATGAAACAAGCCAAAAATCTGTCTAGGCAAGACGGCCTAATGACATTTCTATTTTCATCCCACATACACATCAGCAGCATACATTTTCAAAGCTTTAAAATATACTAAAATCAAATTCTAAGTCATTAACTTTTATCTAATATAAAAGTGCTTTTAATTCTCTGACTTTTAAGATACTTTAGAGGGATTTCCTCACACAAGTTTCTACTAATTGGAGCACTGTGATGATGAAAGGGAGAAATATATTAAATGAGAGGCATGATGTAAAAAATATTTTGGACTAAAAAGCAGAGTTACTTCCCAACAAGCCCTCATCCAGCAAGGCCACGATGTTGGTTTGGGGTGCGGTGAAGCTGGGTAGATTACATGGTGATGAGGTTGATAAGGAAAACTGGAATCCACTTAGGGAAGTTCCTCTAGACATGACTGTGATTCAGGCATTCTTGTATGTGCCAAACACTGCGTTAGGCACTTTCCCACTTTCCCAGGGATATTTTCAATCACTTTATGGGTTGGTTACTCTCAGTTTCTCATGAGATTAATAATATTTTCACAATGAGTGGTGACAAATGCTGCCCTGCATCTAGTAGTAATGGTGATACATTCTGAGAGGTAGGTTATTAGGTGACTTCGTTATCCTGTGGTCATCACACAGTGATGTATTTTCACAAACCTGGATGGCATAGGTACTACACGGCTAGGCTGCCTCATTATCTCCTGGAACCATCATTGTCTGTATGATACTTCACCTGGTCAGCACATTATTTTGCACAATATGACTATTGAATATACAATGAATATTTGCATTCCTTTACTTACCTCTTTATATAACTTGTTTATGTACATAATTACTAATTTCTTATAACAAAGATAAGGATTGAAGAGAAATTATTTATTTTAAATGCTCTTACCTGCCTAATTTAGGATGTATTTTCTTGGTCTTCCAGTGGTTTGAGATTCTGGGAGGAAGCGACATGCCTTCTTCTCTTGGATCTGCTCTGCGGTCCCGCAGAGTCAAAGCCTCACGAGGGCAAAGAGTTTTCCTGTGTGATTCATTGATGTAAACCTCATGTCTCGAACAGCCTCCCACCCAGGTAGCCTCAATAAATATTTCAAAGTGAATAAGTAGTTGAATGAATTTTTTCCAATTTTATAGGTGAGAAAGTAGTTAGTGACTCAGTATTACACGCATAAGATAATTTGAATAAAATCTATTAATCTTAACAATTATCTGATCTTCATGCAATGAAAAACATTCACTGAGTAATTACCTGTTTGGATCTGGGACTCAGGCTCGTCCTCCCCAGTGTGCTGTGATCTCCACATTCTGTTTGTATAAGAAAATAGCACGTTGCCTCTCTGTCTCTGTCTCTGTCTCTCTGCCTCTCTTTTTCTCTCTCTCTTTCTCTCTCTCTCATACACACACACACACACACACACACACACACACACACACACGAGTTCTCTTTTGATAAAGTAAATCTGAGTAACTATCACAGATCTGGGTACATACTGGATGGGATACATACAAAATCAGTCTTAATTTAAGATTTGACCTTTATCACAAAAGGGTTATGGAGGTTGAATTTAATACAACTGTTATTCTATAGATAACAGAACCTTAAAAGCATGATTGTTTGCTAAAATCAGTACAATTCTGAGCACTGGAACTCTTTATGCCAACAAATGATCTCAGGATTATTTACTAGGGCATTTCAAGTTCACGGAAAGTTTTAAAAGCACCAAGACTGTTTACCGTGCTGTCATCTCAAGGCAATAGAAATGCAAGCAAAAGGAAATGCTTCAACCACCTTCATTAAGAAGTTTATGGAGCTGCGCATTTCAACAGCAGGATATAAACAGAGAAAAGAGACCTTAGAAATAAATATTAAGAGCTCATCTGCATAGACCTATAGGAATGAACAGAGAACTAACAACCTTTGATATAGCTTGGGAGAATACTCCGCAGCTGGAAACACAGCAAAGAAAACCTTTCCAAGAAAGAAATCTTTGTCTGAGAAAGAAAAGGAAATTTTCTCAAAAACCTATTAAAATACCCAGTGTGAAATAATGGAAAAAATTAAAGGATGCATCATAAAATAATACAGTCTAAGAAATCAGCAGGTTATAACAGAAAAGAAAAAACACTACCTCAGTCATGTTAATAAAATGAGAAGTGAAATTAAACACTATAAATAAGATTTCTTACAGTCTTTAGGAAGAAAATAGTTCTAATAGAATACTTTTCTGAGGCTTGACTGCTTCAAATAATTCTTCTTTAAATCATACACTATCTTTCTGAGCCTATGCATGGTTTGGGATCTTGGCATCTGGTTGCCAAGTTGTGTCAAGGAATAAAAGTAGCCCTGTGCAAGAAAATGAAACTGTGTTCAGATCTGTCTACTGCGCTGTGTGGTGCAACCTTAGACTATGGTATCACTGGCTGGTTCACTGACTGAGCTGAGAACATGAGTCTCAGAGTGGGGTCCTGGCTGGACTCTGCCGTGACAGAGAGATGAGCAAATTCCCCTGTGGAGGTGGGTCCACTCCTAACTCTACCCAGGGTACTAATGCACGCCTCTCACAATTGCCAAAGTTTGTTACGCAAATGAGTGTATTTGATTAGCACCAGCATTGACTCAGTGCTGGATAAATTGGGATCAAGACAAAACTGAGGCTGGTGGGGAGACTCAGTAGTTCTTCTATGAAGTACTTGAAATCTAGAAGTTCTGACTGAGGAGGAATTCACTTCCCTTTTCACTACAGTACAACTTCCTCAGTTTCAAAGACTCTCCAGAACTGCCTTGCTCACTTTCTCCACCCTGAGACACAACCCTTGCCACCCACACTTTAAAGAGTAGAAGGTTTTTTTTGGCTCAAGGTTACAGACTTATGGTTAGTTGGCTTCAAGGCAGAAGGCTGCCTGGTGGAGAGGCACAGTAGAGAAAAAGCTGCTTATATCGCACCACCAGGAAGCAAGGAGAAAGACAGAGGAGTCAGGGAAGCAGCTAAACATTCCGGGTCACACCCCCCAGTGAGTCTAATAAGACTTTACCTCTCAACAGCAAATCAGCTTCTGGCCCTACTGTTCCCTTGTGGAGGTCTTTAGGAGAACATTTGTTATCTAAACTGTAACAATCACTGTTGTGTGTGTTGTGTACACATACTCAGTATTTGCTCAGTGTATGAACTAAAGCACACACACCTTCCCCACATCTTACAGTCATATAGTGCTGCAGAGTGTAGGATCTACCCATGGAGAATGTGCATTTGCAAATACCACAACAACTTCTGAGGTAGACAGCAGTGGTATACTTTGCCTCTCTCTTCAAAAGCAGTGAGGGTTCAGCAAAATTAGCTAGGTGAGTCACATGGCTGGTTAGTAGCTTTCATCTTTCTGTTACTGAGCTCAGATACATTGCAGGGTCACATGCTGTCTTTGGAACAATGCAGGATTTTTGTATAGGCAAGTGAATCCTCACACGTAAGAAGTGAGCTTCTTAGTAAGAACACACCAACCCCCCCCCCCCCCCCCCAGGATACACTTCAGGGATGCACACAGGGTTAACAGCTCTGTGTTGCTCTTTGGAGTTGGCCTCGTGGACTCAGTAGCTCCCTCATCCATGAAGGATTCCATCTCTGGAAATGACACAGCAAGTGGGCTTCTATTCACTGTACAAAACTGAACCTTGTGCAGTAATCAAATCCAAGATGTGACATGTTCATCTCTTCACACGTGGGCCAGATATGGACAGTACCCCACGGATAGCTGCAGATAAATCATGATGCCGGAGACCTGCAGAATGAAAACCAAGGCCCCAATACACAATAAGCTAGCATAGTTGGATTTTCTTTCTTTTTTCCCCCCAATTTTCTTTCAATTAAAGTTCAAGTTTCATACTAGGTGTCTAAGGTCAGCAAATGTCATAGGGCTGAAAACAGCCAGCAAGGGTGAGAAGAGGGTGAGCATGGAAGGCAGAGAGGGGCTGACAAGAGCGGAGGGCTGTGCCAGGGACTTTCCCTCTCCCCCCTCCCTTCTCCTGCTCTTCTATTAACCTTGGTCTTTCATGTTAAGTCCATTTGTAAAACTCTTGTCTCCCAGCTCCCCCTTCCCTTCCTGTCCTAAGCTCTGTGGATTAACGGAATGAGCGGTCAGATCTGGGCCACCAGCGACCACAGGTGGCTCTTGCTTGTAAATAGAAAGCTAAGGTGGTTCCACTGTTTATGTGGAAGTCCTGAGCAGATCAGGGGCGGATTAACTAGAAACCTCTTCTTCCTGGGGAAAGCTGGACTGGTTCATATAGGAAGAGCCCTTCCGGATGAGTTTCCTCTGCCAGGGAAATACCTCACCCTGCCCGCTTCACTTGCCCCCAGGGTCCAGGCCATCCGTCCATCTTATTAGAGGTACTTGGTGATCATGTCATGTTCTTACTTCATGGTGCCTGCTGCTCTGATATTTGTCAAATGGAAACACTCGGGAGGGCTCCTGGGGAAGTGGCCTTGGGTTCCCACACATACGTGAGAGGAAGCTTTCAATTAATTTAGCAAGAGACTGTTACTGCTTCAAGTAAATGCGACAATCTCAAATGCAGCTGATTTTCTCCCCATCCCTGGAGAGCCACTCTTTGAAAGGACACTGTACTCATCCTGAAAGTGGGGTTAAAGGATTCCGATACAGGAAACAGGAAGTTGGGAGAACTTTGAAAACTCTGCAGTAACTCGGCTGGGCTTTGGTCGCTGGTGGAGGAGGTGGGCTTCCCAGAGCCCCAGGGACTGGAGAACTGGCACCTCCTGTTGCAGATGCTTGTTCTCAGAGCTCTCTCAACCTCACTCTTATCACGACAGTACACTTACCACAGTTTGCAGTGAGAGTCTGACTCGAGAAGCTCCCATCTCCACACGGACATACCTCTCTGGTCAGTTGTCCTTCGCAATAACATTGTTCCCTGCCCTAGAGAACATGGCACTCCCCACCCTATCTTCCCTTGGGTTCTCTCTGACCAGCACATGCAGCCTGGCCCTTGAAAAAAGAAGTGGACACTCCAGAAGTTTTGGTTGCTCCTGGCAGCTAAGTCAACAACTGAGACGACCCTGACTCTGCTGCTGGACTCCTCACTCTCTCCCCCACCACGGCAGACAGTCAATGGTAACTTAAGAAACCTGACCTATCTTTTAGTCTTGGTACTGCCTGGTGTGAAGGTGAGAGGGAAGACAGAGAATGAGTGTGGTTACACCCAAAGAAACCTGAGTAACTGTGTTAAATGACCACATTAGGAACTTAAAGAATAAACAGCAAAGCTTTTCTGAGTTCCGGTGAGCACAGTACAGATTGCAGTGCTAACAGAATAAAGCATGTTTTATGCCACCAGAGCAATGGAAAGAAAAAGAAAACCAGACTTAGAAGTGAATGAATAGAATGTGGGGGAAATGGGCAGAGCGTGTGAAGGTAGGAAGTTCAGAAGCTCAGCTGTGACCCTGGGTGGAAGGGGTACTCTGCAGTCTGCGGGCCTCACTCAGACTGCCCGCCTGAGGATGGCAAGACTGGCAACCAGCACCCGGATCAAAGGACACGAGCGAGCACATGAGGGGGCCTTTTGTCAGAGTGGGCTCCCCGGAGAAGGGGAGAAGCAACACAGACGGCAGCTTCCACAAAGGCAGCTCTGTCCAGCGGATCTTGAGAGGAAGAGTCCTGGGGACAGAACCTCCTCGGGGAATTATATCAAAACCTGGCCGCCAGAGCCCCTCCTCCTGGCCTCCCTGTCCTCAGACTGTTCTACAAAGAACGCTATGGGCCTTGTGTGGGAAGATGCCATGTCTGGGTGAACGTAGAAGAAAATCAGAATCCTAGCTCTTCCTAACTTATCTGAAAATCTTCCTTTGGGCCTCCTGTGGACTTCTCTTTCTCTTTCTCTGGATCTGCAAGTCGCATAGGAATTCAGTGGCATCAACAGGAAGAGACTCTAGCATTCCGTTCCTGCCCCGCTTTGGAAAGGCCAATGCTTGTCGCTAGGTCTGCAGACATTTCAAAGCAGAATTTATTAATTCCTGGGTGCCCAGCCCTGTCTACTCAGAGGGGAGATGGGCCCGTGCAGGACTCTGTCTCCTCCCAGCCAGGCAGCTTCACCTGTGTGCTCATCATGTCCATTCACTGCTAATCAATCCATTTTTTGAATTGTGACAGTCTGAAGAAGTGTTTTTTGTTTCTGTTTTTTATCCTTTTTTTACTCCTTAGGATTTTTGAAATGAACTCCTCAGTAAAGAATTGGTAACCTAACAATCTCCGGAACTGTGATTCTTAAACTTGAACAAACTCCAGTTTCCTAAGTGTATGATTTCAGGAATGAAGAGCTTGGAAGTCTTGATGTGGCCCAGAGCACGCATTCAGTAAACATTTCAGGTGTCAGTGACAAAAGCTACCTGGACACCACAGGGACAATGAAGCAAAGTTGCTCCCCAGGACCAGCCACTGCTTAGGACTCTGGCTTCAGATATTCAGCTCTTCTTGCAGATAGCATCTGCCTTTTAAAACTTGTGTCATCCCCAGAGACTGAGTCCACCCCACTCTGTTTTGTGCTGGTGTTTGCTAACTTCCTTGTAATTTTGATTCTAGTCACAACTGGGCACAACATTGTCTGAGGTCCCAAAACAAGCACAGTTGCTTTCCTGCCTTCTTTGTAGGCAAAACAGAATAAGAAAAACTGAAAAGGATTTCTATGCTATCTTTTTCCTGCCTTCAATCGTCATCAATAGAAAAATAGCTTCTTTAACTGTCCACCAAAGTACCGATGAGGTTCAGGAAGATGAGACACAGTAAATAGTGTAGGAGTTGGAGAAAAAGGAGTAGGGAAAAATTACATGTATTTAAAGGTAGTGGTTGTTCATGAACTACCTCAAACTGCTTCTTTCATAAATTCACAAATAGATCAATAAGCTGGATTTAAACTTCTTTCTCCTGCAGCCAACTTTAACTAGATTCTTCTAACACACTCATAAAGTTCCCTAGGGTCACTAGAGAAGAGTGGAACAGTCATCATATTTAGCTGTTTTGGATTCTTCTGTCCTCTCTGCCTGGAAGACAGTTGCTGTGTCCAGCTGGGCAGGGCACTCAGATAGTGTCTCATTCCATTCTCCAGTGAATGCTCAAGTCAGTGGCCAGAAGTGGAACAAGTAGAGTGTGCACATAACTAGAGTACTAAATTGAAATCTAAACTATAAAATAAATTATTAAAGAAAGAAAGAAATTAGGAAAAAGATTCCACCATCTTGTACAACATTCCAGATAGGGTGTATAGACTGCTAACCTCAAGGAAATGGAGAAACTGTCAGCACCCGAAGCACTGAGCACTCATGCTGACTTGCAGCAGTACCGCATGAAGAGAGGTTGGAAAAAGGGCAGCTTCACAGTTAAGAAACCTGACAAATTGTCGGAGCAAAAAATGACGAAGGCAACTAGTATTAGGTCCTGTTAGCATCATGCACCCTTGATATTATGTGCTGACCTAGTCTCGTTATGGAAAAAAAAATCAGATAAACTTTAATTAAGGATACTATGAAATATCTGACCAGCACGGTTAAAGTGTCATAGAAAAAAGGAGTCTATGTGGATGCAACAGTAAATGTAGTGTGATGTCTGGTTGGGATCCTAGCATGGATAAGGGACAGCTAGTGTTATGTTTCAGATTCAGAATCTCCCAGAATCTCACTCATTCAGAGATGGGGGTTTGGGAAGGTGGTTAGATGATAGTGGCACTAGATTGGTGCTTGGATACATCACTAGTGAGAACACAGCTAAATGTACTGTGAGGCGGTAGGGCCTGACTGGAAGCTGTGTGTCATGGAAGGTGTATCTCTGGAGGGGTCCCCTCCATGGCTTCTCCCCTCTGCCACGCCCTTGTTCCATGGCATTTCTACCTTGGGGCCAGCAACCATGGGCTGAAACCCAGGAGCTGTAAGCCAAACCACACTGCTCTTCCTTTTGATTGTAACAGTTATTCCTTGCAGCAGGAGTGTCCACTGAGACATTTGCTCATTAAGGAAGTCTGCACAAAATATGATTTACTTCAAATTTCGTAATACATGAATAATATTTTATACATGATATTGAGCAATTAGATATAAAACCACTGCTACTCCTATGAGTATCTGTTCAATTTCTCTGTAAATCTATAATTATTCTAACAAAGTTATTAAAATATAGCAAAATATTCCTTAATTTTTTTTTGCAATAACAAATAACATTCTTTTAAAACACTAATAGTAAACATGGTATCCTTTCATGTATATGGAATTTTTAAGTTTTAATTGTTTTTTATAGTTTTTTGAGACAGGGTCTCACTTCATAGTTCAGGCTGGTCCTAAACTCAGCTTTGAACTCAGCAGTCCTCCTGCCTCTGCCTCCTGAGTGCAAGGATTACAGGCATGAGCCACTATGCCCTGGATTGTGGTATATGGGGCTGATTGCTGGTGGATGTGAGTCATCATCCTTGGCATTGTTGTATGTGGTTATCAGGGATGGAACCCAGCTCTTGTGCTTGCAAGGCAGAGGCCAGAACCACTGAGTTAAACCCTGGTTCATGGTTTATTTTTTTAAGAGAGGTTATTTAATGTTATATATTTTATCAGACTTTATTAACTGCAATGATGGCAAACTAGTAGAAGAAAGACATTACATAATGTACTTCCTCTGTTCTTCCCTCCAAATATATGTTTTGAATCATTCTTTTCTTATTTGACATTTTCTGTATTTTTCTTCCTGAATTCTTTTGTTATAAACTTTTAAGGATAAATTTTGAAACTCTCAGTAGTACATGTAATAATTTAAGCTTCACCAATTAGATGTGGATTAAAATTTTATCTCTAATTATGCAGAGATAATTTAAGTGAGACAACTTACGTTGCCTCTCTTAGCAGGCAAGGAGCTATCATGTCCATAAACCTGAAAGTTTCTGATATATTAGAACGATGTAAAAGTTTAATCTAGCTGTATTGTGCTAGTTTACCAAAACTAACTGTGCAAAGACGGTGGAGATGTTCCTTTTAAGAGAGACAAATAAAAATGTTTTTAATAAACTAAACTTATGCATAGATTTAATGATTCTACTCTCCAGTGTATATTTTTGTATTATAAATGTTTTTCTATTAAAAAGTATGAAGCACGGTTGAATTGGTTTTAATGTAGAATTAAGGAGAGTTGTAAGAATCTATTTTTTAAAAAATTTTATTTTGCCAGAAGTTTTATTTTTTATTTATATTGTACATGCAGAATTAACCTATTTTTCCTTCTTTAATGCACCTAGTTAAAGTTGTAGAGAATGTGATTATTTCTTGAATACTTCTACTCCACATCTGGTGTCAAGTTCTTATTTGGTGGGCTCAATATTCTGTTTAAAGATCTCATCCTCACCACTAATGGGATGTTTCTGAAGAAGATTTAGCTCACTCCTAATAAGAGAGCCCTTCTGCTCAGCTTCTTATTCCTGATTCCTTTCTCTGATTTTGAAGATCATAATCATATATTCATTTCCAACATGGTGACATATCACTTCGTGTTGCCCACTGGAGATTCCTCCACTCCTTCCTGAATTTTGCTACTTCTTAAAGTCTTAGGTCACAGTACCCTGGAACTCTAAGTACCTCTCTGGGGTAGGACTTTCATACTTGCTCTGGATCTAGTAAGTTATCAGGTATGATGAAATTCTAGTTTTCAAATATTTTTGCTTCTGCATCCTGTGGTCCTTGAAAAAGTCAATGAAGCAGAAGCTGTGGCCCAAGAAGGGATTTCCATCAAATCACCTCTGAAACAGGACCGAAACTATATGTCTATGTGAAAGTGGTTCACATAATGAAGTCAGTTAACGAGTTGCACTAAAGGCCGATGGGAATCTGTGAAGCTGAACATGCTGGTGATCGTCTTCTCAACTGAAACACTTGGGTCAATTGCGAGTTCTGTGTGACATCCTGTGGCTTGGAGACCATGGCCTGATAGCCAGCAAGGTGACAAGAGTCCATTATGTGAATACCTGTGTCTGGCATAGAATGGAAGAATAATAACCTATGTGTCCACAAGCATCTCAGGACAGGGACATTGGGAGGATGAAAACACTGATTAAATCAGGAAGGGAAGGAGTGGAGGGGGGAAAAGGAGGGTGGGAAGTGAGAGAGAGGATAATGGCGAAGGTGGAAGGTATTTGAAGGAAGGATAACACAGCTTAACAAGTCACTTCTGGGTGTACAATGACTCAGTCTCAGGAGGAATTTATTTTGTGCCACTGCCCAATGTAAGCAGTTCTAGGTCTGGGCTCCATGCAAGGTTCTGGAGGAGGACGTTGATGGTGGATCTTCCCTCTCTAAACCCCCAAATGCCAGAGAGAAATCCATCCCAACAGTCTGGGAGGAAAGTGTGTGCAAGACGGCAGCAGGAATTGCACATGGTTAGAGCACTCGTCTTGGAAACGTTGCTCAGAGCTCTTCTCTCTTGTGAAGGGCCCACAGGGAGGCAACCTGCCAAATCAGAAGGCATACTGTAGTCCGATGAGAGGCAGGCTTCCTTGGCCACAGAGCACACTCAGTAAGTAAAAGTGTGGAAAACATGAGGGTCTTTTTAAATGTTTAACATTTCAAAACATCCAGATGCTTAATGGTTAATTTTGAAAATGTTCTTCCTTTGCTAACATCATGACACTGTACAACTAGATCCTGTACATCCTATTTGCATGTCTCTGTTATTTTCTCTAACTGGGAACTTGATTCTCAACTCTATTTGACTGAAATAAATTCCTATAAAAAGATCTAGGGATTCCCACAAGTATAGCTCAGTCAGAACCTTTATTTAGCCTCTTTAAAGTGGAAAACCATTTGGAAAATAAAAATTTGAAGCTGTAACACTATGGATAGAAGTTGTAATTAAAACAAACAAATGCAAAACAAAACAAGAAATTAGTCTTCATGGAAAGTTCAGAAAGAACAAGAGCAGGCACTGTTTAATGGCACTGTCATCGCTGGTGAGTAATTGCTCCCAAGAGACCAGCAAGCTGCTAGTCAACCCACCGCAGTCTAAGCACCAAAGCTGCAGACAGTCACACCAGATATTGTTACTCTTCAAAAATCATTAGAGGAGATTTCCTTGGCCCTTCATGTAGGAAAGAGCTGATCTTTCCCTCCCTACTTGAACATTTTGTTTCTTGTATTTTCTGTTCCTGAGCTTCGGAATTCATTAACCTACCTCCTTCTTCTTCTTCAACAGTTACCTCTATTAAATGTTTTCCACATCAGGTTTTCCCATCAACTTTTCATCCTCCCTTCACCTAAAAGTGAAAATGTTCAGTGTCATGATGTCTGTCCATCGGCACTTGTTTCTACCAGCGCAGCCACTTCATGGAGATTTGCAAAGGGAGTTCGTGCAGTGTTGGCTTTTGAACTCTAGCTTCCTCTCCATTTGCTTTTCTTCTTTTTCCAGGTGGAACCTGGGACACATATATAAAATTATCTTGGTTGTGAAATCACTCCTTTTGATGGAACTGATGATAAAATCTGATCAGGGGAACAGAAAAAGAACTGGGCTCAAAGACTCTATGATTGTCTCATCACATCTTGATTCTGCCTCCAAAGTGAGAACAAGAATTTATTCCTGGAAATTCAGAGGCTCAGATGCACAATTCTGGGATGGCTGCATGGTCAGGTTCTGATGCCGCAGACCTGGGTTACTGAGGTCTGCCTCAATGCTCTGCTTTCACATGAAAACAGAGGCAGATTTCTGGTGTCTTGTCTTCTGAAAGCACTGATCCCATGGGGCGCCATCCTCAGGAGCTCACTCAAACCTCCTTAGCCCCAAAGGGTCCATCTTGAGAGATCCCATAGGAGTTCAGCGGGCACAGAGCTTCAGCCCCCAGGAGATGCTCTTCTCCTGGAGCTGAGCATTCTTTCTAAACGTCAGCAGACCACACCTTTATTTGCAGATGTGCTTGAAATGAACAGTTTTCTAGCTGTATTATTTCATCCTTGAACTGGTAGCTTTGTGAAACTTGAATTTTTCTCCAAATGAAGTGAAGACTTAAAATGAGACAAAGGAATCAAGGAGGCACCTAGTTTAACACTTTATTATATATTTTTTTCCAGATAGTGTCTTGAAAGGAAGGATATAAAGGCAGTAGATCCAGATGCGTAGACAAGAACAGTCTCTGACATTCTCAGGGACACCGGATTGAGGATGTAAAGATGTGTGACATATATCAAGATAATGGAAAATATATCTTTTATGTACATGTAGTACAGTTTCTAACCAAGTCATGTGAGGAATAATAAAAGCTACTTTAATTGAGTGGCTGCTTGGTATTCTATTTTTATTTGATAAATGAAGCAGTTGCTAAAATATTATGTTTTACACACTGGTAGGAGTTTGTCATTTAATTTGTTTCATTCACTTGTAAATGCTCACAACCTATCAGTACATGTTGAAATTTCTATAGCTTAGGGATAAAATGAAAGCTTTCAAAGTACTGTTTTTCTCAGTGCCAGATATTAAAGGCTTAAATGGCCAATTCTAAAGATACTTGAACATTGCTTACTGTTTTACAAATACATTATATAACATGTAAAAATGACATTTATTAGCTCCCTGGTTATTTTTCTTTATGACTGTGAACAATGCAGCCCAGGGAAAAGAAGAAAAGAGATTGCATTCGCAGTCTGAAAAGGCTACAAATAATTAACCGGGAAATAAAACATCCAACAGAAAGGAGAAAAGAGTGGAATTAAACTGGTATCGAGCGAGAGGTTCAGAGTGCATTCAGAATATAAAAGACTCACATTTCCACTCTTCCTGGTTATTCTATCCAAGAGGTCTAAAATATCATTTTAAAATTAAGAAGACAAAAAAGATTCATTATCTCAGAGAAGCTTGAAAATGATGAAAAAGATGCTTGATTTCTCAGTGACTGGTAATAGGAACAAATTGAAATTTGAAGAAGATAAGCAATTTGGTAAAAGTTGAGCTTTTCATTCAATTGTGTCCGTTTGCTGGCCACAGGATTATGAGGCATCTATTTGGTTGTCACCTCGCTGTGTGTGCTGCAGCAAAGTTAAAAGCTTGTAGTCAAGAAAGTATAGCATTAGGAAGAATAACGCATGAGTTCAAATGCACATACTTTATTCCTTTTTACCGAATGGAGCCTGATACATTTACCAAATCATTTTAATCATCTACTTTAGTACATACTGAAGGGGCTGATGAGAAGAGTGAGAAAAAGTCTCAGTCACCAACATGACGACTAAAGCATTCACTATCTTAATGCATATAACTGTGCTTTATAAATTGTTAATCCAAATAAAACACCATGTATCTCATATTTCAGGCAAGATTTTTCCTTTGCGTTTGAAATTTTCATAACATTTTTGGAAAATACCAAGAGCGTGAGCGAATACGTAGCAAACGTTAGTGTAAACTTTTATTTCACTCGGGTTTTACCATCCACTGACTGCGACTGATTGACATAATTTCAGCTCTTCTGTTTCTGAAGTTGTTTGTGCCATATGATACCTATCTACACTGAGTCAACCAGCACTTAGGAAATTATTTCTCCATAGAACTCAAAGAGAACTTAATACCACGTGAGGCAGGTATTACTGTAAGGTATTGTGACTCAAAGGAGACGAAAGCTGCCCATTATGTCAATTACATTTATGGGAAGCAAGGGAACCCAGTTTCCCATCCCTCCTGTGAATTCTCTCAGTAAATTAAATTACGAGTGTGCAGACATGTTTAATTAATGGAGTGCACTGCAATTTGGAGTTGTGTCCTCTGCCCACGGAGAAACCATCAGGTCAAGGCTCCAGGCTGATGTTTTCCTGGACCTTCCACTGAGGCCGCTTGTGCACAGCTCTCAGCTTTAAAAGAAGGGAATGTCACCATTATCCTGTTAGATGAGACGTCAGTAAACTCTGACAGCGTAGGAGTTGAATTAAATACGTTTGATTAGAAGAAAAATCTGGTCACATCAAGCATGTTAATAATACACACTATGAACTGCTATGCATATAAAAGTTTCTAAGAGATACTGTAGTAGCTTCACCTCCTTCGCATGGTTATATCATATGACTGAAGCTGATTGGATCAACCAAAATAATCTGAGCAACTTTAAAATATTTCTGTTCCTAAGTGTCCAAAAATTCAATGTAGAAAATGTTTATTGAGTTTATGTTTTAATGCAAGCACTTTCATAGACATGTTAGATTATGAAATTGAGAAGACAATTTTGGCAACTCAGTTAACTAAAACTAAAATATAAATATAAATTCCTAAAAATTTATGTGATCTTTACCTCAATAGGAATGTTTGCAAAGTGGCGTGGGAATATAAATTCAAAAGCAATTATATTCACCAAAGCAAGTGACGGCCCCGTAGAGATGATTGCCATGGAAATCTATATAATCTAAATATTCCTGCTAGCAGAACAGCTTAAACTGAAACTAAGAGTGAGTCTCATTGCTGAGAAACTGAGCCTTCTTGTTTTTGTTACATTAGAGATGAGCCAGAAAGGTCACCGGTGGTCTGCCCTTCATGACTGGAAATTCAAATATTTTTAGGGATCACAGGTATGCAGCACTGAGTGACATTATCACTGCTTACTCTGTACAATTGGCACATTGATCCAAGAATGCAACTACATCAAGATGGCATCTCTGCAGGATAGAAGGTGCACAGGGAATGACTCACTGCAGTGTCATGGCAGAGGAGAAGAAAGCCTGGCTGATGTGGTGAGCATAGGTAAGACAGCAAGATACACACCTCTTGTTTGTTATTTGCACCCACTTTCTCTCTTCTGTGGCAACAGGACAAGTCTTGTTCTTGACAGTCTCTGTCACATGTGGTGTGAGGAGCTGACTCTGTCCTTCCTCCACTGAAGAAAGGCAGATCATGGATATATTTCCTCTATGGAGACATCACGAGGGATCCAGAAGAGCTGTGTGCCATCAGGGTGAACCTTGGGGTGCACTAATGACTGAGACCAAGGCATTTTACACTCCATGTCCAAAGAAGGGTGTGAGACTAGGAAGAGCTGGGAGACTTACTGGGATCAGAAACTAGGCCAGGCTTGGAACCAAGGCAAAGTAGTGGACAGAAATGATCCTTCAGGCAAAGGAATGCAGGGGGTATTTGAAAATGAGTGTTCCAAAGTGAAGTAAGAATTTGGGATCATTTGCATATTGCAGGCTACTCTTATTTCTAAGGCACATTGACCAAGGAGAGTTATATACATAAAATATAGGGGCTAAAGAAGAAATATTGAGGTAAATAGCTTTAGAATCAGATTGGCTGTTTGAGTGAAATTATATAAGCTTTTCAGATCCTCCTTTACAATTTCCTATAATTGTAAACAAAATTTCACATATTTAAATAGAAGTATATTCTTTCTCTGTTTCAACTAAGAAAACTGGGTGAAAAGTATTATCTTGAGGGTTATTTGAGGGACATGAGCATGGAGAATGTAAGTTTGTATAGGAAAGTGTGCAGGAAATGGGGTGGCAGTGGCAGAAAAAACACTGTAGAATTTAGGGAGAGAACAGCTCCTGTTTGTGAAGGTTTTGGCAGGTGGCAATATTTTACTTGTCACCTCAGGGCTCCCTCAGACCCCACATAAGTGGCTTAAAGAGGAGAAAGGGAAGAAGAATGCTCTTTCTTACATTATCTTGCTAACGACAGGCTACTTTATGAAAATCTCCTGCCTGGTCATCTGTTTTCCACCTTCTAGCTCAGCATTGTTTTCATCACACGGTGTGGAGGGAACCACTCAGATTCTGGCTCTGTAAACATGTGGTTACACTTTTTAAGAACATGACATGAGGATAACTAGTGACAAGTCAGCCCCTGCTAACCCGGGGTGTCCTATCCATTGGAGTGTAGTGGCCCGGAACTTGATTTCTGTGCAGAAGATGATGGGAAATCTCACTTTGATCTTGCCATAACTGGAGTCTAAACATTTATGCTAAGGATATAATTACACACATCCTGTGAGGCTATTCACCACAAGCTTATTTATTTCAGAACAAAATTCCTTGCATGGAAAAACTAAGGGGTGGTTTAAAGGAATTGGAAGATACAATACAACGGGATTTATGTAAGAAATAGAAATAATGTAGAAAAATGGTAATGTGAAAATATTTAAGATGTGTTTTCATTGTTCTTAATGGATCAACCTTTGCATTTATTTGTATATATGTATGGGTAATTACATATACACAAAACCATATTTTGTTTTCTAAAATCTTGGAATACAAAACAAAATGTTGATATCATGCAATTTCTGAGTATGTAATTTCTGAGTGATAGTCTCTGGTTTTGCCTGTTTATATTTTCTACTTATTCTGTAATGGCCTTAGAACACCCTCATGACAATATTGGAAGTTTATCTCATAAATCTGTCTTTATGTGATCCTCACAAGGTCATGCAATGGTGCCTTCACTTCTAACTACAAGAGAGCAGTGCTGGCTCCATTCTCCACAAAAGACACAGTGACAGTCGTGTGGGGAGCACTCTTCATTTCTTTGGGTGAGGGGCAAAGAAGCAGAGCTTTTCTTGCCTCCTTCTAGTAAGGTTGGAGGACTTGTTGTCTCACTGAGTTCCTCAAGAGTTCTTTGCTCCTATAGTGACAGTATTGATCCCACCACAATGATCATTATCTGTGGCCAAGGAAGCAGTGTCTGTGCTCTTGTTCTGGAAGCAAACACACACGATCTCAGTTTCCCTTCATGACCCGGTCAGGTGTGTCAGGGGTGGTCTTGCTGGACAAGCATGTTAGGATCTTGTGTTTAAACATCTTCTGCAAAGCCAGCCCTAAGTTTAGAGTCTTGCCAGAACAAGTAGCTACACATGAATCTTGTGACACATCCCACTGCCCAAACAAATAATAGCAAGGTTTCCAGCAAATTAGAGCTATTGGGAAACATATTCATTGTCCTTTTGGATCTGATAGTTTCTTGCACTCCAAAGAAATAGTGTCTCCTTCTTAGACTGAAAACAAATCCTACAAGCAAAGGCAAAGTATGTTGGCAGCACTAGCTTTAACCTCATCTCCTCTAAAAATTATTTTAAGAAAGTTTTTTTTAAAGCACACAGTGTCAAAGTACTCAAGTCTTTCCTTGAATATGTGTGTGTGCATATATATATATATATATATATATATATATATATATATATATATATCTGAATCTCAAGAGCTTCACACAAACAACTGGATCAAATCAATGACTGTATCTTTTCTGTTTGGCACATGAGCAAGCACTAGTAAAGCATCACATCTGTGTCTTACCTTATGGGGTTTATGTCTTGGACAATATGAAATATTTTTCAGTCTTTGAACTTAAACAGCAATCTGAATTACACGGTTCCTCTTCTGGTTGTCCATTTATAGGCCACAGTTATTAAAAAGAAGATGTTAGCATGATAGTAATTTCATTAGTATCATAACAATTTTAATAATAGCTTTATAGTAATTTTATAAAAACAAATATTTCATTCTGTTTGTTTGTTTTTTTTTTTGAAGACCAACTTTCATCATTTGACAGGAAAAAACTCATGACTTTTCTCCAAGTTCTAGAGAAGAAAAGAATAGTGAAAAAAACTCTTCCCAGCAAGAAGATAAACAAGGGGGTAGTTCTGAACACACTGAGGTTCTCAGTCTCTGAGTCTTCTACAGTAGATTCATTGCTGCTTCAGATCATACTGGACACCTGCTACCTTAAAACATGGGATTGACAAGTAGATTTCCCAGACATTTGATGGCTCTGCAAACCTACGTAGGCCAGCAGTGTAGGTAAGAAGGAGTAGAAGGTTAAGATCCATTTTTAAACATCCATATACCAATGAGATTGAACTGTACGCTGAATAGTTGCATTTAAAAAATAACTACTAGAGCAGAAGACATGTTTGCATGGCTCTCCCACTCCCTCGTTTTTCGTACACTTGGCCTACAGGCCTGGCCCTGTCTGAAGCAGCGCTGGAGGTCCTCTTTTTCGAGTGTTTCTGCCAGGTGTACCTTGTTTCACCCAACAGGAAGGCAGGCTGGTAAAGACAGTGTGGGGTGTCCTCATCTCCCCTCTTCACCAGTCCCCTTCTGTGTGACTTCTAGCTCATGCTCAAGGTCAAAATAATCATGAAAGAGAAATGTTTGGAACCGCTTCAGGATGTGAAGGTAGCCAGGATACCACAACTGAAGACACTCAGGAGAAAGGAAGTCAGAGCTGCTGTGGGAAGGGGCAGGAATGATACGATGGGAACGTTCTAAGCCAGGGTGCATATTCCGAGGGTGATTAAAGTGCTTTTAACTGTAACAATTTTTTCACCACATTTTAAAAATCATAACGTGCATGCTATACTTTCACCTATGATTTCCTTTGTTTTCACTTTCTCTTATAAATCTTGAAAATGACTGTCTTAAAAATTGGCCAAAAAAAAAAAAATCAAAACAGAAATGAAAATAAAATTTCAATTTAATCAGATTTAATCTTGGAGAGATGGAATATTTGTCATATTTGATATAAAGAGAAGAGTGGCTTTCTGCCATGCTAGAAGGCGACAGGGTCTTAGGGCAAGAAAATCCAACCACAAAACTAGTTTTTTGAAGTATAGTGTTTCAGGCAAATAGAGCTCTTAGTCTCCTCAGTTCCCGCTAAATTAGAGCTCATTACTCTTCATGATACGAATGATTGCTCTCAGATTCTCAGTAAATGTACCATGAGGACCTGAGCGACTGCTCTTAACCAGCTCCCACGGCACTTCAGGGTAACTTGGAGGCTAGCCACTCTCCCGCAGGGGCAGGGGAGGGCTTCAGAGGATGGTGTTCGGCGTGGGCCCAGGCAGAGCGCCGCAAAGGCATCTGAGGCAGGGCGTCCGCAGAGCAGGGCAGCCTCCACGCGGCGTCAGTCACAGACCACACGCCCGACGCCCTCAGCCTTTTAGAGAGTGGAAGTCCAGCTCACAGGATCTTCCAGTCCCTGTTTTCTGTCCTGTTTTTGTACATCAGTGTGCGTTCGTTACGACAGGGCACAGGCCTTTCTGTCAAAGGAATACGAACAACTGTAAAACATTTCTTTATTTTCAAAATCTTGCACTGTTGGAGCCCAGTAGTTCCACAGTTCCCTGTCTGTGGCTTAAAGCTGACAGAAGTAGGAGCAAACTGAGTGACAGTGGTTTTGTAGAAGAAGCAGAGTAGTCGATGCCGATGCAGGGGTCACATGCCGGAGCGGGCGGTCAGGTGGGGACCGTGAGACTTCACAACACCGAGCTCTGCTGACCACAGGGTTTCTCAACAATAGGAGGTTTTCTACTTATGTGACCTCCAGGATTTCGTGTTGGGCTACAAATAAGGAACCTAGAAATTCTTTAAGGTACAGACCAACCATCAGATATTCCAATCAAAAACACTTAAATGGGGTCAGGATTGGTTTTTATATGTCAAGATGCCTTTAGTTAATTTTCATGTTTAATTAATGTATAAGATTTTTTCCACATTTAAATGCTGTGGACATTATATCATACAGTACACACCTATGTATAATTATATAAACTATGTATAATTGTTTAATACATACACATTCAACCCATACTGTATCAATGTGTTATTTTTCTCTTTTATTGAATCCCAATATTGCTTTGTCTCCATCTCTCTATCTAGTCAAAGTTCATAGTTCTTTCTTTAGCTTTTCCTCTCAGTGACATTGTGTATTTCCCCAGGCAGCTTGTGCTGAACATATCATAGGAGATAAACAGCAGGCAGGACTTCTGTCCCATGAGGAGAGTGATGATTCTGTTCTCTTGCGAAATTGTGACCGTCTGTGGCCCTAAGATGGTTTTCTGGGCTGATGAAATAGCAGATCCAAAGAAGTCCCCCTAGCATGTCAGACTGATTTAAGCCACAAACCATTTCTACTTTTGCTTCCAATTCTTGAAGTCTCTGCCCAAATTTCACCCTGGGCAAAGCTTTATGATAAGTACAGGGATTCTTGTAGAGTTGGGATGTCTCCTTTCTGTACACCAAGTTTCGTTGCACATCAGTTCCGTTTCATGTAATTGCACAAATTCCATCTCTGCCGGCTGTCCCAGATCTCCCCTCGAGGGACTGTCAGTCTATTTAGAGCCTCCTCCACCCTCTTGGCTAAGAACTCAATGTTTATACGTGTATCCCGGGTTTCCTCTCATTCTTGAATTCAGTCTGGTCTTTCACTGAGTTTTCCCAACAAATGACTCCAAGCTTTTACAATATCCTAGTTTTTTACATAAATTTTCATATCTCAACCATCCACTCACTTCTTTCCCGTCCTGCCATCCTTCCTTCTGAAATACACGTCCCCTCATCATTCATCACGCATCTTTCCTTTGGGACAGAGGGCATGGTATTAACACATCCTAAAAACCTGCTTTAAGCAGTCCTCTTCCAATGCAAGGTTTCTGAAGCTATGAATAAAGCATATATTATTTCACCACGTTGTCCACCTGAGAAAACTTTCTTCTTGCTCAAATTATTATCTTGTAGCTCAGGGAAAATTTGTGCCTGCGACTATTTGGTTAAGAAAACAACCGTGCTCCATGCTCTGTTTCCTCAGCTTCATTGTTCAGCCTGTAGTTTCTCAATATTATAAAATCTCATTCTGTAAATTGCTGACATGGTTATGTGCAATCAAAACAAAGAAGGTGAAGTAGTTCAGTCCCAGGTCCTGAGGCACTTTTTATCCCTGTTTTCTTCACATCACCATGAATAAGGCCACTGGTGAAGCGGCACATAAGGACAATATCTGCGTGATGTCGTCTCTCAGCAAATCAAACATCTCATGCATACTTTTAAAGATAGATTAAGCTATCCTCCCTGTACCACAATATAAAATCAAACCACACAATTCTCAGTCCATGGACAATAGGCAGGTTAGAATTAATGAATATAAAACAATGAGGTTCTAAAATATTAACTACAATAAAATACTATGAAATTATTGGGGACAAACTAAAATTGCAGTCATGTTCAGGAGAAAAGAAAATCTTAGAGAACTGGGAGATTTAGGAAAGACCACATGGAAAGGTAGAAATACTTTGGGGATACTGCTTGGCTTTTTTTGAGTTTTCTAGAATTAATTAGAGGGATTTCTCTTATTGATGTAGATTTGTGTTTTATGTTTTTTGCTGGAACATTAATGTGCTTTCACAGCAAGGCAGATGGGCTTATTGATGATGTCCACTGTGGAGTAGCTCTGGACAACGTAGAAATGCCTGTACTAGTGGCCCTAGAATTCTCTCTTGAGAGCTATCTATTGATCTTTCTGTTTTGTTAATCATAAAGCACAGGAGAAATATTTGGATACTTGCTGCAGTCTTGATCTGCCTCACACTCAGAAGTGCTCTAATATTTTATGTCTTGGGTGGAGCCTAGAAATCCCCTATTATTTGAATATGGGCCAGTCACAGGTTTCTTATGGAAATATCATATAGGTACTGACAAAGTTCTAAACATTATTTATTTATGATTAGTAGTAAGCTTTGTTGATATTCTTGATCTTCAAATCTAGTAAGTTACCTTGTTATTATTTTTATTTTTTAATTTTTATTAGTGCATGACATTTACATTCATTTTGGTTAGATGGAGATAACACACACATCTTTTTCAGTCCCCTTCTTCTTCCTACCCACCTCTTTCTCTAATGCCCTTCATTTACATTGCTGTTGTTATTATTTTTAGCTCATGATTATAACTTACAATATTTACATGCCTTACGTGTATTTGGTACATGTCCATGACAGAGTAGTATTTTCTAAGTATGTTCCATGTGCGTTGGTGCTGGTGATTTTGGAGCTTCTCCACTGCAGAGCAGAAGTTTCATCCTGAAATATGATGGGAGAATAATAGCCCAGCAGATTGCACCTGGCTTGGTGCTTACTGGTGACCTCCAAATAAGAGTGCATCACGGAGTCTTTGGAATCACTAAAAGACCTTCAATATGGCACTTCCTTGAGGAAGTGTGGAGGGTAAGAGAATTGGGTAGTGTGTCCTTCTGTTGCTTCTTTCACTTTGCTTTTCTTTATTTAGAAAAATAATCAATACTGTTGAAAAAAGGCTGCTGTGAGCTACTGGAACAGAGTTGGGGGAAGAAGGTATAGGCGAAGAGACAGATCATATGTAACTTAGGTTTCCCCAGAAGACTTAGGTTGCAGTAAATGAATGCATATAACTTTATCTCCTAATACAACCTTACCACAAAATGAGTATGGTCTTTGGACTGTCATTTTCTGACTTTCATGTAGAGTTGGACTACCAGCATCTGGAGAGAAATGCATTCATTTGATTTATCCCTCAAAACATGTACACCTCTTTGGAGCAAGAGAGTGGAGTAAACTTGTGTTTTACATTTGATATTTGTTAAGAGAATGTGCAAAGGCTTCCACTCTCTGTTCCTCCTCCAGCGACGTGCTGAGCACGGACTGCATGCTGGGTAGGCTGCCATTCCTCCCCCCGCTGGGTGTCTGGGTGTCATCGAATGGGAAGATGATCTCCACAGATCTAGAGGGGGTGCATGAGAAGCTTTAGTAGCTCCTCCATGGTCTCTTCACTCCGACATATAGCCAGTTCCGAAATCCTTGTGAGGTTGAACATGTAAAACAGAATATTTACAAGGTAAGTGAATAGCTGTATACTTACTAACAGCACTTTCTGTTGGTTTTTGTTCTGTTTACTCATTTTAAGTTAATTATTTTTCATCTTTTTATAGTGTTCTACTTAAGTATCTCACACAGATTTTTTAAAAACTGTCTGTAATATCCTTGGCCACATCTTATATGAGATGTAGTCCATTACAGATCTTGAATGAATGTTCAAGGAGTGAGTTATTGTTTTATTATTCCAGTGTTTTAGGATAATTTAAAATTCAGTCTTCTAAACAAAATGAAATAGATAGTTCAGTTTGGTACATTTAATACTTGTTCTAAAATTTGCGTTCAATTCCATAGCTCTTTAAATGTTTGCTTTGGAAAAGTTATGAGAAGAAAAGGTGACTCTAGAGTATTCTCTTGTCAGATCACGAGCAGGCCTAAATAAGATATCGGAGTTTATTTTTCTTGAAATCTCTAGCAAAGAGCATGAAAGACATTCACTCTCATACAATGTTCATCAAGAAATAAGAGTGAAATGGTGAAAAGGCCATATTCAGGAATGCGGTTATTTGAGAGATATGCAAAAGTCGATTCCTTCTCAATGCAGAGCACTTCTGTCCCTGTGTCTCCAAGTACTCATCATGAGATGTTCTTATAGAGCACAGACAGTATTTGTTTTTTGTAGAGTTGACCCTGGGGGTATGAAAATTATTTTCTGAAAAGACAGTGACTCTATTTAAACCTTAATGGAGGTGAGGCCACTCAAGATGTTCTCCCTCAGGAGACACATCCAGATTGCTTAAAATGAACTGCTGTGAAGTAAATGGATCAAAGAATGGACGTGGTCTCTGCTGATACACAAAGGGCAGAAATTGATGATTACACTGTCTCTCATGAGCACATCTACAAACACTGCTGTGCTTTGACTGCTCTCTTAGGAGATGGGTGTGCAACCAGTTTCTACAAATCGCACTTGAGGTTAGGTTTATGTAGGATCTATTTTTTGTAAAGTGAGCATTTCTTGATGGGTTTAAAAAGCCTTAATTTCCTTTTTAGATTTACACCAACGATTTGGCAGAAGTAACACATTCTTCTCGTAATTATATTTATATCTCTATGTTTCCTAAATAGTATTTATTATACTTCTTTCTCAGGAGGGATTTTTTTTCCTTAAATGTATCTGAACAATAGGTCACAAGCTATGAGCGATTAAATAGCCACATTTGGTTTAATGCCCTCTGACAGCGATGTGCTTTTCCAGCTTCTTCTTTGTATTTGTAAAGCAAGGTCTGAGCCATGAGGCGCCCAACTCCTGGCAGCCCCTTCCCCACTGTCTTAAGTTAGAATTCAGAACAATCATATCATAGTCTATGTTGCTATTTTAAATAAAATTCAATGTGAACTCAGTGTTTTGGAATCAACTTTAAAATAAAGTCTTGTAGTACTTTATTTTTTTATGGTTGTCAAACGTACACAGTCCCCTAAGTGGTTCTCAAATTTGAGTGTCTGGTACTAAAGTAGATTTTTCCACTCTTGGGCTCTTTGGAGAGGTGACTTGGAGGCACCTTTACCTGTAACATATTCAGGGCAAAATGTAGGAAGCACGTGGCCAATGCACACTTTGCATCCTGCACTTGCTCCCCCTGCACAAACACGCTGGGAATCCATCTGTTCAGGATGGTGTTACTATTTAAAACAAGGATGTTCCTGTAGCCCTTCAAGAGAAGGCTTTGGAAGGTGACAAGCTCTTGGGCTGCTCTCGGCACCTGAGTCTTCATCCTCCAATGAGCTGGGCAGGTCTGTGTGGTCTTAGGAAGCTCTCTGGTCAAAGGCAAGTCAGAGTTTGTGACCTGGAAGAGTCTATTGCCTCCCTCAGCTCTTCCTTTCTTCTTCAGCTTCCTCTTTGCCTTGATGTGCTGAGCTTTCCTCCTCCACATGGTCTGTACTGTACAGAATTTTCCTCAGAGCCCACTGACCATCCAGGGATCAACACCTCTAAAAATCCTATGTCAAATAAACCTCTTTGCTTTAATCATCAGGTGTCAGTTACTGTGTTCCAGCAATGGAACAGTAACTAAGACAGATGATCCTGATCCTTAAAGCATTTCAAAAACAACTAGACACACCTCAACCCCTGAACCATGGTAGAAGGACTTAGGAAAACCATAATGCATGCAAGAAATGGGATGCTGGCAAGGATTTCTGAAAGGTAAGAAAGATAAGGAAATGTGCTCTCAATAGAATCAGAAGTAGGAAAAGCAACTTGATGCACAGATCACAGACTCTAATGACCCTGTGAGGTCACCTGGGTCCCGGTGTGACATGGGAGAGCTGACCATTTTCATTACCATGCTCGACATAAAGGGGGGAACCAGCAAAACCTGATAAAGTATTCTTCTGATGTCCTCTTATTGTAGCCGGGCAGGAACCAGGGGCCCACATTGCTAAAAAGAGAACTAGATTTGGATGGTCCTGTGTATTCTTGTCTGTGATGTGTGTGTGTGTGTGTGTGTGTGTGTGTGTGTGTGTGTGTATGCACTGATGCATGAGTAGAACATGCAGGCCAAATGGACAGGCTACAATGTGTAACTCTTGCTGTTTATATATCAGAATTTTATTTTTTATTCTTTTGGTATGAAGGTTTCATGCTTAGAATTTTTAGTTCGCATAGTACATATTGGGAGGGCAGAGCACATTCACTGTGGGGAGTAAGTACTTATGCGTAACATACCTTACATCTTGCTCCAGCTCTTCCCCTCTGCTCCATTCTTCCTCCTACTGTCTATCCAGCCCCTTCCCTTTCACGAAGATCTGTCTCCCTGCTTCCAGCTACTTATACTTCATCTGGCTGTGTTATTTATACTTCAGGTTTTTCATAAAGGAGAAACTATGCAGTATTTGCGCTTGCGTGTCTGATATGTTCACTTAACTTTATGCACATCAGAAAACATAGCATTAAATTGAATCGTTACAACAGTAGTTTTATAGGATAATCAGAAACGGTTTGGCTGGACATCATCATGCTTTATACACTCCTTGGTTGTTTGCTCTTTCAGTGCTGGGACCTTATATATTTTCTATGTTCAGGCTATAAATAAATAAGTAAATATATAAATAAGTAAATACATAATGGATAGGCAAGCCCTCTCACGGATTCTTATGGTGTGAGAGGCAAAGGCCACATCACTTCCAGCCATCATTCTCATCCCAGTGACTTGGGCAACTTCTAGTTGTCTAGCATGACATTTCTGCTCCTGTCCAATGGAGGTAGAAAGGTTTTCCTTACATATCACCAAGAGTTTTGTATGTTGGTGCTTACATTTGCCCTACCTGTAATTATTGATTTACCAAATTTCCTCTCTTCTTTCTCACTGTCAAACTCTGCATATTCTGTTTATTCCAAGAAGGAAGTGAGCTCTATGCACGAAATATTCTAAATCAAGATTTTAAATGTTCTGATATGTTCTGCTGGCAATAAACAGCAAAGTGTGTATCCACCTTTAAGAATGATTCTGCATTAAAGATTCAATAGATTCATAATTGTTTTCTTAATATAACAGAAGATTTGGGAAATATTATTAATCTTTTCATTTGCACTTTTGGTAAACCATTTCAGTTATTTTCTTTCAGTAAATCTCCAGGCTTTAAGAGGTAACTCTTAATTTTAATAATGGATAAAAATCAATATAGGATACGCCATTCAAAATGTTTAAAAGTATAATAATGACCTTGGAAGTTATTTTTGGGTGGTGGTGGTGGGGACTCTTCACTGAAGAATCTGACTTCTTTTTTTTTTTTTTTTTTTTAAGGTTTTTTGAGACAGGGTCTCGCTTTGTGGTTCAGGCTGGCCCTGAGCTCAGCCTCAAACTCACATCACAGCAATCCTCCTGCCTCTGCCTCCCGAGTGCTGGGATTACAGGTGTGAGCCACCACGCCCGGCATTGTGGAATCTGACTTCTGAAATACTTAACATTTAAGTGACCTATCAAAAATAGAAATTTAAAGAAAATGATTGAAAATTTCTCAATATAAAGGGGCAAACTCTGATTTTGAATATAGACATTTCTTCCTGTGTGAAACTAAAACTCACCTTAAGGAATTATTTTTTATCAAAGGGATGCCTTGCCACCATCTTCGCAATACTGCTTGAATCCAGAAAATGTCTCACTCTGTGAATTTCACTCTCTCCAAGATCTGTGGTAGAAAAACCACAAAACAGACAAACAAAACACATGACTGTCACACTTCTCAAGAAATCTAAAGAAATCTGGGAGAGCAAAGTTGGGTTACATACAAATGCTCAATGGCTTAAACAAACAAATGACTAAATGTAGCAACACTGCATTTCTTTCTCGCCCTGGTGATTGGACCCAAGGTCTTATACACGACAAACTCACTCTCTACCACGAAATATGGCCTGGGCCCTTCTGTGACATAAATGTTTAATGAAAGGCTCATATTGAGAGTAAAGACAAGATCCATCATTTTACCTGGACAGGAAGACTGTCTGGATCTTGCACAAAGGAAATTTCAGGTACTTCTTCACACTTAGCAAGTCCTTGTAACATGTGAAACAAAACATGATTGTGAGATAGTGAACACTTCCTCTAGGCCTTTTTAGAATTCTCACTGTTCAAGTGTTTCAGTGGAGAGCACCACAGTGTGGAGCTCTCCTGGCATCCCTAGAGCTCACTCCCCAATGGGGGACCCCACAATGTGGGGATATCCCCGAGTCCTCAGGGTTTTCTGCTAGGAAACTGAGTATTTCCAATCACAACTAACGTGCAGCAAGCATTTCATACCAGACATGGCTCAAATTGGTTTTTTTTATATTGGCTAATATATTTATCTCAGCAATGGTATGTTGTTATTTTTATCCTTTATCCATTTTTAGATTTAAATAATGAAGCCACAGAGAAGTTCACATATTCCTGAGTAATAATGAAAAGGCAGAGAAGAATCCACACTTGCATGAAAATTCCTTGCATCTGAGAAGAAGCAATAAATATGTAAACACAAGTTCGGGGATGCCTTAGAAAGCAGAAGAGGCCTCAGAATGATCAGAGTGCCACAGAAGCCATGTGGCTGCCCTGCAGGGAGAGGGACACTGGGTCAAAGTAGCCACTGAGGGCAGGGAGCAGGTGCAAGCATGAGGAGCACTGTGGAAAGGAAAGGGTATGTGAAGGTCTTCAAGCCAAAGTGTGGCTGCAGGGGGAGAGAGTTGCCCTGGCTTGAGCAGTGTGCCTGGGAGGTGCAGGAAGGACCAACTTGATCTCAGGGGAAGTGAGGGGCCCAGGTGGAGGAATCTGGGTCCACAAGGAATAGGGAATTGTGTTCGGAAGGAATCCCTGGGAGCACTTCTGCAGGACAAAAATGGCAGCCAAGTTTGAATGCAAGAGGTTTTGCACAACACAGAGATAATGAACACATATTATTAGGGATTTTCATAATACATGAATACACGCAGTCAAAAGAGACTTAATAGGAATTACTGACTGACAATGGCAGGAGAAGGGTTGGCCTTAGGGAAAAGTCCTGGGCTGAGTGTTTGTGGACAGCAGCTATGTGTGGGGGAGAAGACAAAGGGTGGCTCTGTAGTTTTTATTCCATTTTGCTGTGAACCTGGAACAGTTTTCAAATAGAAAGTCCACTTAAGAGAAAAGATAACTGGAAGCCTCACTGACATTCAACGATAAGGTGAGAGATGCAGATGAAAATAACATTGAGATTGCATCTCACACCACAAAGAACGGTTGCTACCAGGATATCAACCAACAACAAATGCTGATGAGGCTGCAGAAAGAAAAGAACCCTTCTCCACTGTTAGTGGGAATATAGACTGGTTCAATCATTATGGAGATCAGTGTAGAGATTCCTTACAAATCTGGCATTAGAAGTCCCATTTGACCCTGCTACTAACTTGCTAGGTATATGCATGAAAGAAAAGATTCATATCACAGCAACATATGTGCATCCATGTTTACTGAAGCTTAGTTTGTGATAGCCAAGTCTTGGAAAATACCCAAATGCTCATCAGCTGGAGACTGAATAAAGAAAATGTGGTTTTTTAATAAAACAGAGTATTGCTCTGCCATAAAGAAGGATAAGTTTAAGTCATTCATATTCAAATGCATATACCTTAAGGACACACTCAAAAGTGAAATAAATATGCCAAAGATGTGTAAATATCATATCTTTTGTATGGTTTGAGAAACTAAAGATCTAAATGAGTTTTAAAGTTTATGATAGATATTGTGAAATAGAAAATATTGGAAGGTAAAAGGGGTAGGGGTAAATAAAGAGGGGAAAATAATTTGATGGTTAAAGGAAGGAAGCAAAGCTTATGTACATAGAAGGTGGGATTGTAGGATGGGCAGGAAATGGGAAAAATGACAATTAAGTCATGTCATATACTGATACAAATTCTCAATGTCGAGTGTAATCATGATGTGTATATAAGGTGTACCAGTAAAATCAATTAAAAAACAATAAGGAAAAAATGTAGAATTCAAATGATTAGTTTGATTTCCACCATTGTCCTTTTAGGAGATAGCACGTGTGTGTATGTGGGGTTAAGTCCTATCCAATTATGATTCTTTTTTGAAAGCAGAATGGACAGTTTGCATCCCTTATGGACTGATGAGCTGTGTAAGAGAAAGTGAAATGGCAAATATGACTTGTGTATTTCTGGCTTGAGATGCCAGGCACCAAGACTGGAGAGTCTGGAGAATTAGTTTCAGAAAGAAGATGAGCACAGAAACTGCCAACCTCACACACAACGTGGCACGATGGAGAAGTGAAGAAGCTTCTCTGGAGGTCACACAAGTGTGCAAGTGGTGGAATTAAGGCCAGAACTGACGATGGAAACTCAGAACCTGGCTCTGACAACAAAGTGTTTTCTGTCAGTCACCTTTCAGCAGCACTTAGCACAAGCTTCCATGTACAACAGACGAACAATAAGCATGCAGTATCTGGAAGCGAAGCGCTCCATGAGGCCAATGACTAGTGGTTTCACTTCTCATCCTTTGCATAACTGGAGGCATGGTGTCTTGGAAGATATGAAGAGCTATTGAGGAGGGTTGTTTAGCTCATAAATTCCTTAGACATGAAAACGTTGAATGAGGTACTGGAGAAAGATAGAGTAAATTTTCTTTCACATGGGAAAAACTAAACAAGTGACTGATGTTATTTTTTGCATGATTAACTTAGAAATTTGAGAATGTGTTTCTTATGAGAGAGAAATCTTGCATCAAGGACAAAACTAAGCTCAAATTCTACATATTTTTTCAAGAAGTTGAAATTTGGGGTGAGTTGTAGATGTTTTATAATCTGTTAGAGTAAAAGTAGTTTATATAAAAAAATAACTTCTAAGAGACAAATCCATGTATGGTGATGGATGAATCTATGCATGACCATGATGATGCAGCCCTACAACTTCAGCTATTCCTGTAATCCCATCTACTCTGGAAGATGAAGCCAGATGACCACATCCTGGAGGCCAGTCTGAACCAATCAGTGGGCCTCTGTCTCAGAATGTATTACAAAAGACTAGAAGTGTTGTTCAGTGGTAGAGAGAGTCCCTGGGCTTGAGCCAGAGAGAGAGAGAGAGAGAGAGAGAGAGAGACAGAGAGTCAGAGACAGAGAGACAGAGAGACAGAGACAGAGGAGAAAGACTGAGACAGAGAGAGACAGAGATAGAGAGAGAGACAGAGAGAGACTGAGACAGAGATAGACATGCAGAAAATGAAAGGCTACTTTTTATATAAAGACAGCAAATATTGATAATAAAAAATCTATAAAAAAATAAAAAAAATCATATTTAAGACAAATCTTGCCAAACAACAGGCTAATCCTGGGCCTTGACCCTTTGGTGAAGTGATGGCAAACCTATGGCTCGAGTGCCACAGTGGACTGTGTGTTGTCACTAACAGCTCTGAAAGGTTCGCCATCTCTGTCCTCGTGAGTGATGGACTGGCCTCTGTGGACAAAGAACCACAGGTAAACTCCAGCTGCTTGAAGTAGAAGAAGTCCCTGGGGAGATTCCCGGGAAAGTGCGAGAGTCCAGTGACTGTGATTCCTGTCTGGACAGTCAGAACATCCTAGGACTCCCTTGCAGCAGCATGACCCAGGAACCTGGAAGCAGAGCAGAGTCCCTGGATAAGTGTGTGCTCAGTTGGACCTTGGGAGGGACCAGCTACTATCATAGCAGGGCGTTAACATCACGTCACATGGGTAGACAAAATTCAGTGCATTGCTCTGAGTGGGACTCCTCATAATTCAAAAGGAGAAGACAAGTCATTGACAAGTCATTGCCAAGAAGTTTAATATCACTAATAATCAAAGATAAACAAACTCCAGACCCCACTCAGTCATCAGCACAGGATTTCTGAAGATCTGTGACATCCAGGTACCAGGATGACAGCAGTGAAGAGGCTCAGCAAAATTCTCTGCCTGCATAAGGCCCACACTCTTGAAGATGATAAAAATTATATGAAATAAATTTATGTAAGGCACTACATATATATAGTGTTAGATGAAATAGCAAAAGAGAAAGCAGGGCAAGTATCTAGGGGAGGATTGTGTGGATGCCCAGCTTAGCAATGTTAAGGGGGACACAAGGCAGAGGCTGTCAGGAGAAGAGCTTATGAGACCAGATCTGAAATTGCACTTTGCTGTAAAGAAATCAGTGGAGAATACAACAACCTCTGAGTTTTCAGTGCAACTGTAAGATCACAGCCCACTGGGAACTATGTTGTGTTTTCCTCCTTTGCAAATTGTGACTCCGGATATCTCCAATCTCTTCCCACTGTTGACATGAATAAGTAAGACAATAACAAAAAAGGATTCCACAGTGTTTCCATGTAGCAAGAGCAAGAGCTTAGTTTGCATGATTTTCTTAGAGAACTATTTCAGGTTGTTTCACAATGGTAAGGACAACTCAGTACCTTTAGGACAGGGCTTGACAGATACAGTGAAGAAGAATTTTCAGTTGGAGGGCTTTCAAGCCTCAACAATTAGAATTCCAACCTGAAACATGAAGGGGCTGCTAGACCTGCTTTAGAAGTCAAGAAATACACATGGCTTGTGGCATCACACTGCACAGCACAGAAAGATCTGTGCCTTCTTCTCACCTCTCTGTCTTGTGACCTATATTCAGTCAGAATTTAGGGCTAGCATTTTCAGTGAACAAGCCAAGAGAGGCTTGAACAGCCAGATACTCATTTATTACAGCATCCATTGGATGCAGGAAAGGTATCTTATAAAATGGATTGCTAATTAAAAATAAAAAAGTATAGTTAGTATGATTGGAAAAAATAAGCACATTTATAAGTTTTTATTGTGTTCAGTACCTCCAAATAATGGATTCTGAAAAGAATCGTGTAAAATTGCTAATAGGTTGAAAAATATTTTCAGCATTGGATGATGCACCCTAATCACAGTGACTAATAATTTTTCGCTAGGTACTGTGATGACGGTTCCCATATCTGAGAACCTAGACCAGACCTCGCGTCTGAGAAGGGGAACACGCAGGTGGTCGGTGGAGGCCCTTGACCCCCCTAAAGTGTTCAAGGTGCCCGAGGGAGGTCTGATTTGAGGGCCAGACCCTACACGCCACGTTTTCACTATCCCTAGCTCCATTTCAGATGCAGGACGGGGCGACTCAATGCAGACATTTGTGCAGGAGCATCACGGTCCCAGCAGAGCATTCACTCATTCAGGAAAGCACCAAAAAACGGATGGAAGCCGGCAGCCGGCACTTCAGCAGGAGGCGGAGAGAGCGTACAGTCTTGACGCACTATGCAGCCATAGAGACTATTTCCTTTCACATGTTCAGTTAAAAGGGTGAGCCATATCCATGTCACATTGAACTGCACATCGCGGCACTATATAATACCACTTGTCTTTTTGGTGGGGCAGAGTGTGTGTAGCATATTGCCTTCTGAAAATATTTATAGGCTTCCTACAAGTGAATAATTGTTTTACAGAATTATGTTTTTTAGTGATCTCGTCTGTTCCACAACTCTAGGAAATAACGGAGAAACACTGCAGACTCAGTGCATGTGCCAGTGAACTTCCATTTGTTGCTGCTGGTTTCCTTATAGAAATTTTTTTTTTCTAAAGAAGTGATTTAGGAAGAAGTCTTTCAGCTTCACGTCAATTGATAGCTTTGCAAGTTGCCCATCATAGTTTATTTTTTATGAACTTGCCCCATTCAAGGGACAAGAAAGGCTCTCAAAGCAATCTTACAAAGACTGCTAGAAGATACATGTGAGAGATAGGGACCTAAGAAAACAGATCTGAAGGCTGAAACTAATGAATTGTCTATGTATCCTGGTGCAGAGTTCTTAAGAAGATTGATATATCTAGATAAATAAATGCCATTATTATTTCTTTTTCTGGAAATGATATTACAAATAGATTTTATTCTATAAGATGTACATATTGCTTTATCTGGGGTAATAGAGAAAATATTATTAGTAGCCAGAAATAATGTAAATTCCATTTTTGTATTTATGAAATATATTGATGCTGTCAGTCTTTATTTATTATGCTGTGCCACAAAGTCTAGACAGAATGAGAGTACATTCTTTGTAAGGCATTTTAGAAATCACCAAATCTGCTGTATTGCTGATCATTATGTCTCATTCATGAATTTTTTCAGTTGATTTTACATTCTTTCCTTTTTTAGTTTTTTGAGAAAGAGTCTTGCTTTGTAGTTCAGGCTAGTTCTGAACTCAGCCTCAGACCTTAGCAATTCTCCTGCCTCTGCCTCCCAAGTGCTGGGTTGACAGGTATGAGTCACCATGCTTGGTTCTATAGTATGTGGTACTGATTGCTGATGTGCATGAATCACTACTCCCAGCATTGTTGTATGTGGTTGCTGAGAATCAAACCCGGGACCTTTCATTTGCAAGGCAGGCATTGATATCACAGAGCTAAATCCCTGGGCTTGATTCTACATTCTTACAAAGAAAAAAAATTAGCAAACCTTTTTCTCCTTCTGGTGCACATAGACTTTTACTTTGTATATTAACAAGTGACCTTTAATTTCACTGTGGAGCTGTCTTCCTTTCTTCCTCTTTTATTTTTTCTCATTCCAACTCATCATGCAAGTGTTAATAACTTCAGGTATTTCTAAGAATGCATCTTAGTGAAACAGATCATGTCGATATTAAAACATGCATTTTCAAATCTAATTCATGGCAAAGCCTCATCTAGTTGCTGTATAAAACAGCACCTCTCTCCCCAAAGTTTGATTGTCCATTAGCTTAAATGCAATCTGATTTTTTTTCCCTGTTGGTTTTTTTTTAAATTTATTGAAATCTTTATTGGTACATTACATATATGCATCATGATTGCACTCCATAATGGGGATTTGTACCAGTATAAGGCACAACTTAATTCTCATTTTTTCCCATAGCCCTACCCACCCTACCACCTCCCCAAATACATAAAATTTGTTTCCTTTCTTTTTTGTTATAATCTCATTATTTTTTCCCCTTCACCCTATTTTACTTTGAGCATTTTCTATTTCACAATATATAACATACAATTCTAGGACTCATTTACATCTTTATTTTTTCATACCAGAGAAAAGATGCGATATGTACCTATCTGTGACCTATTTATTTCACTTATGAGGAAATGCAACCTGATTTTTAAATGCACAAGCCACAGCCAAAAAAACCTCTAAGTATTAGGGAAAACAGACCTAATTCTTGGCTGATCTGAAAGGAACTACTGACAGAAAATGAGGAACCCATTAAATCTTTACAGATCCAGTTTCCTGCAGCCGGGTCTCTCTGCTGTGGGCAACCTGAAACATTCCATATCGATCATGCATTAAGTTCCCACTGGCCTAGCACCTCCTTCGTCCACCACCCCTACCCGAAATGTGTCCTGGCGTCTGTTATTACCATCCTGGAGCTGATGCAGGGCTCACTACCACTCAAGAGGCAATTGGACGTTGAAGTTATGGCCTCTCTTGTATTTATACATGCTCATTCTCCTCTTGCCTTGCCCTTGGTCATGTCCACAGGAAATTGATTTTTTACCTGACAGTCTCCATTTATACTAAGGTCCTTTGTGCAGACTTCCTTATCTTCTTGCTGATGGTCTTATTTTCTTCCCAGGCTATTTGTCTGCTGAGATACTTTTCTGCATGATAAGGGATTATCTCCCAAATAGCAGTTGGCTGACTGCAGGATGGGGCGACTCAATGCAGATGATCTATATCATGCTAACTTTCCAGGGAGGAAAACACAGTGGACATACAGCTGTAGGAAGTTCTCCTCATTCAAATCTGCAGTGTGAACTTTAGCTGCTCATCTGTGAGGTCTCCCTGCTGAGGGCCTATGTGTCTGAGAAGTTTATTGCTCACTTCCTTCTGACTTTGAGTGGGACACTGAGCTTCTACACGTTTCCACTCACACAAGCTGGCAGCAATGCCACCGTCTTCATTGCAGCTGTGTAGATTGAGGGAATTAACATGCAGGAAGTTGGGTTTGGTGTGGATACATAGAAGATGTCATCAGTGAAAGGCGGCCATTCTGGTTACGGTAAGGATAACTCTGCTTCTAAATCATGACATTAACTCCTTCACAGTAGGATCAATCCAGTTGTCTATTGTTAAAGTTGAATAACCCTTAGGCTTGACCAAGGTGTTCAATAAGAACAAGGAACCTTTTCTCCCTCTATGGCCAATGTCACTGGGAAACTGACATTACTCCTCCTGAGGTACCTGCTGGGCTCACCCTGTGGTGCAGGGTGACTGGTCAGCTGCTATGAAACAGAGGACTCTTATCTGAAGTGTGAAATAAAAATAGAGGAATGCATGGGCCGGGGAGTTAGCTCAGTGGTCCCGGCGCCTGTCTTGAAAGCGCAAGGGCCCAGGTTCGATCCCCGGTAACCACATACCATACTGGGTGTGGAGACTCACGCCCAGCAGCAACCAGTACCACATACCACAGTGCCGGGCGTGGTGGCTCACGCCTGTCATCCCAGCACTCGGGAAGCAGAGGCAGGAGGATTGCTGTGATGTGAGTTGGAGGCTGAGCTCAGGGCCAGCCTGAACTACAAAGCGAGACCCTGTCTCAAAAAACCTAAAAAAAAAAGAGGGATGCAACAAATGAAATAGTTATTCCTCGTGTGTGTGTGTCTCTCTTTGTGTGTGTGTGTGTGTGTGTGTCTGTGTCTGTGTCAGGGATGACGATTTTATGACAAGATCTGGGAAACTTTATCTCCTTCACACAGAATAGCATGCTCCTATAGATACGGTAGGTTGTATTATGTTTTCAGATGCAAAATCCAAATAAGCACCTAGTAGCATCTTGATGTTGAAACTCATGGGCTGACTGTGGCTCCTCTCTTTTCCCACTCATCCTCCACAATTAAAGAGAGGTAGACAATATCTAGGTAATTTCATAACACCTCCATTCTGTATTTAAAATGGATCAAAGGAAAAGCTTAAATTTTGATTTGATCAGTGATCAGACTTAATCAACTAGATCTTCATTTGGGTTATTTGATCTCTAGAGTAGATGATGGAGTTGTCAGGAATATTACTGTAGCTAGAAATCTGCCTGAGTACCCTATCTGTTTAAGTGAGTTATGTCTCTGCACTTAGGATTGAACATTCTCTTGCCTCTGTTTCTTCATCCACTGAATAGTTGTGAGGGCCATACATATCTGGAGGAGTATGTAGAATAACACTTCCTAACAAGTACTTTATGTCTAATAACTCAATAAAATCATCTCCAACGGAAACCTCTCCTCCTCCAACTGACTCAGCTCTTCGCTAACTTTTCCTTTTGGAAGCTAGAGATTAAGTGATATACAAGTCTAAATATGTGAAAAGTCTGAAAACGTATTTGTGACCTTGTCACTTGACTAAGCAGCCAGATTGATCTGCTGTGGACAGGTCAGCTGTGTGGTTTGTGACCAGGTAGTTCAGAGACCCTCCTGTCATATTGGTGTCCTCTGCCAGAGTTGCTCTTTGTGAGCTTCTTTTACTTTTCACTTTTAGTGCCCTGAGAGGAGTGGAGGGGCAGACTCTGATGTCCCCAGTGACCTGGCAGGACATTTCCAACAAGACAACTCTGGGAGATTCTCAGAAGAGAAGCCAAACCTTTCATCAGGATTCTTCAAAATCATGCAGTCCATTATCTGAGTGGAAATCCTGTCTCTTGAGCTAACCAAAACATCTCTGACCATCTATTTTACTTGGTAAATTTCTATTCTATCCATTATATTCCATCCATTATATTCTATCTCAAAATAATTTTTCTTGGTAAAGGAAAATAAGTGTAACAAAAATGACACTAAGTTTTTCAATTTTATAAAGAACTTCATCAGATTTTTAACTACATTTCAAGAAATTACATCAAATGCAGTAATTAATTTCCCCTGCTCACCCACTCAGACTGCTTTGTACAGGATGTAATCCATCCATGTCCTACAAAGGAAAGGTACATTTTCCAAAGTAAATTTGCTCTCGAGAAACAATCAGCCTGCATTGGATGAATTTTGGAGTCTCTATATTTCAAAGTTATCTTTTAAGGTACAATATTGGCTATTTCTGTTAGACTGAAAAAAGATCCTGTCTCTGTCAATAATTAATTTTAGATATATAATGATTAAATTATATATATATATAATTATATATATAATATATATATATATATAAATGTGATTAAATTAATCACATATTAGCATGTTTTGGTCAATGAGTTTATTTTTATCTTCATTTTCAAAGATGCATGAAGTAAAATAGAAAAGCTTTTCATCAGACTTGACAGCCAGAAATGAAATAATTTATTTATATGAATTGTACATATGGTGGAAATTCTTCCTGTGCCATATTTTCATTACATTAAAAATATTTTCTTCTCTATGATGTTCTATGAAATTATTCCCAGCAGCCCTGGGAATATAGCTATTATATCCGCAGGATGATGAAATGATCCTCTTTCCTCTGGGAATTTTATGTTGCTAAGACTTCCAAGCTGGAGAAAGTGAAAGCTAAAATCATTTTCCTTAATTTTCTTTTGTGTCTCTAATTAGGCCTCATAAAAAGCACAGAAGAACATACACAGGAAGTGATAAATGTTAGAGTGCCATATATCTGCACTGTATTTCAAATGTATATTAACTCATTTTGCCTTCAGAGTAAATGAACTTGGAAATCATGACATCTGTACCTGTTAGACCTATAAATATATATGGACCTGTAGGATTGCTATGTCGGAGGCAAATAAAAAGTTGCTTCTTCCCTGAATTACTACCATACACATTTTAAAGCCAAAGTAGGTTCACTGGTGATGACATTTTCAAGCAGGAACATTGGGATGATTTGGAAAAGCGAGCCGGTTCTGAGATTCAGCCATTACCATGGTAACGTGAGGTTCAGAAGTCTTCACTTGGTGCTCTCAAGTACAGCAGAGATGTTTTAGTCCTGCTTTTGTAGGGAAGGTTAAATGGATTCTATTAATAAACTGGAAAATGGGGAGACTTGGATAGGCTGTGGAGATGTGGTCCCGGGGCCATGAGTGCAGATGTCAGTAATGGCTCATGCTCTGGAGTCAGCCCCAGTGGTGCAGTTTGCTACAAGAAGTGGGGAAATGGCCTCCACTCATATTTTGAGGATGGTATATTGCAAAACTCTCAAAGGGTCAAGGATGTTAATTGATTCCTTTATTAAATTTTATAAATTATTCCTTATTTAGAACTCTGACAAATAAACAAAATGAATTCCATCCATCATTCCTATGTATCCCTGAATCAGACAGAGGAAGAAGAGATAAGCAAATATTTCAGTCTCTCCTTTGAAGGAAGAGGATGGAATGATAAAAACAAAATTAAGTAAAGTGAAACCAAACTATGATACTTTGAAAAAACTTCTGAGAATTTCATTAAAAAGATCATCACTAGAAAGCCTTCTCTTTATGTTAGTTATATTTATAAATATTTAGCTTAAGGAGGATAAAATGTACTCAGCATTATGCTCTAGTTTTAATATTAAACTTAATTTCCTATCACAACCACAAATCTATACAACTCAGCGATTAAACTTGGTGGTGGTAGAAGGAAAAGAGGCTTTAAAAATAAATCTGTGTAGAGCCTGAGCTTGATAGTGTAGAATTTCAAACAGATCTTACTAAGTAAGAGTTATGAGTGTTTCTTATTTAAAACTTTCTGAGGAATTACCACTTTTGAGTGGGTAGCAGGTGTGAGCATGAGCGTAGCTTTGAATCTTCTTTGTGCACGATGTGTGACACTTTCTGTAAGTTTTTCTAGGTGAACCATTTCCACCCCACAACTCATGTGCTTTTCAGGTACACTTGCAAAGATCGGAAAGAAACTTTAGTCTTTGGTATCTGAAACTTGTCTTTTGTTCTTTAGCTATTCAGTGGGGACTCACTGAGTTAATGTGCGTACACACACACACACACACATACACACAGAAAGAGAAAGATAAGGACCATCCAAGGGAAGAGAGGACTGTCCCATACACAGATTGGCAAGTCATGCATTATCTTTATATAAAGAGTCCAAAATAAAATTTTCTATTAGAGAAAATAATACCGTTAGTTTGTGGAGTCAGTGAATGAAAAATATTAGTGATTTTAAAATTTGCCTTTATCTAGCAAAATACAGCTAAGTCCTAGCTAGAAATATCATAAGCCCTTGTAATTATGTCCTTTAATGTTAAATGCTAGAGTGTGGTCAAAAATGGACCCTGCTTAGTTTATCATCCTGGGGTCCCTCAGCTCCGCTTTGTAGCCCGGTGACAGGAACGTGCTCTTTCCATGACCTGCCACAGAACACACCAAAGGTTAAGGGCTGTGCTTGTCTTTGTCCTTTTATCTTGAGAATTTTCGTAGCTATAGGTATGTAGCATGTTTAGCTGTAGATTAAAAATTTACAATAATTACCTCATTAAATGCTGCATTAGTTTTCTGCTGCTGGAGAACACATTGCAACAAACCCAGTGGCTTAAGCTGTATGCATGAGTCCCTCGCATTTCAGTGAATCAAGAGTCTGAAGACACTAACCCTGGTCTCTGGTTGGTCATGGTGCCTTCAGGCTGTGTTGCCAGTAAGAAAGGGTTGATGTGGGATTTCTCCAAATGTTTTTGTCCTGAGAATGATGATGGAAGCATGACCGCTGCTGGTCCATGGACAGACCACTGACCATTCCGGAGACGGATCAAAATTAGTTTTATTGCTGGAAGCTTTCACAGGAGCTATATCTCATTGGAAGCATAAAGCAGAAGCTTACACTCATTTTTATGCCTTGATGTTTCTGTGGGAGGGAGAAACAGCAGCTGTTGTCACTGGAGAAAGAGCCATTAATATAAACATAACTACATAAGCAAAAGGGGCAACGGGGGCAGGAGGCTTGGCACAGCTTTCTGAGATCGCCTTGCTCTAGTGAGTTTGTAGTATAGTAGTGATCATAGTCATGATATATCTTTCTCAGCAAGTACAGTTAACAGTTAACCTATAGTTGCCCATTTTTATACCAGGAGACAGATTTCGCCTTCAGTGATAGTGGAGATATAGACAACAAAGTGTGATTTAGTAGTGTTATACTGTGTGTGTGTGTGTGTGTGTGTGTGTGTGTGTGTGTATGTGTGTGTGTGTGTCAGAGAGAGAGAGAGAGAGAGAGGGAGAGAGAGATTGTAAGAGATGGTAAACCAGTCTCCAGTCATTAGAATAGCAATATAAATAGATGGAAAGTTCATTGCATGACAGTATGGTACATCTAATTCTGAAGCAGATTATGGTCTCCTCTAAAGAAGTAGCAGTTGAGCAGAGTGCTGGATGAAACAGTGAGAGAATGAGCAGGGTGTTGTTCTGTTCAGATGTTTCAAGTGGAGGCTGCTGCAGATGTTTCCTCCATGAAGGAGCAGGGAGAAGTGGAAACAGCAGGTACACAAGGCTCTTCCAAATGTGTCACTGCATTTCAAGCAGGGGCCATTTGGAATGAGGAAGGTAGTGCTGATGCTATCATGCTTATGAGAAGAGCTATTGGAACATACATATGAGTGTGTAAATCTGGCTTGAAGAAGCAGAAATACTTACTAAAGTAACACAACAGGTGGAAACTTCACACAAAGGCTCTGGAGTCCTGTGGGGGGATGAAATCCACTGCTGGGGAGTCAGGCAGAAGCGTGGGCTGTTTTCTGTCCTTTCAGGAGCAAAAGCAGAGCGCACTCAGGTGAGGTCAGGCACAAGTGGGTGGGTGGTTTGGTGGAAGGAGATAACCTAGAACTGTCCTGAATGTGTTCCCTTTCTCAGAGAGAGAAGAGGCTGATGGGGGAAAAGAAGAAAGCTGTAAGAGACTGGAGAAGGGAGAAAAGATGGAGAAATTGTTCTACAGTGAGTGAAAGACCAAGTGGAAGGTAGCCTGGTGGGGTGTGGCCCTGGACACATTTTCAGACTCATGATCTGGAACTTTAGGCATGACCCATCACCATGGTTGCTTTTCTTTAACTGGATTTACCTGCTCTGGACCAAGCAGGGTGATGTTTGAACAGTTCAGCCACCATGAGGAGAGGAGATTACAGAACCATGAGCCTGAGAGAGATTCAGGTACAACACGGCCACCTGCTAAAGACACGAGTCACAGGCAGTGGATTGGAGATGCTGAAAGTGTTGAAGATTGTAAGACAAGTGTTCTAGTGGGGGTGGTTTACAGGGAGGCCAGGAAGGGGCCCTCCAGGTTCTGTTATCTCGGTCCCCATCTCTCCTCTCCTATGGATAAGAAAGGAGCTATGCAGAACCTTTACAATGGTCTTTAAGGCTGATGCTGTTTTTGTTTGTTTGTTTTCAGGACCGTGGCTTGAAGTTAGGCCCCTGTAATTCCAAGGTAGGTGCAGTACCAGGTGAGCCAAATTTCCGGCTCTGCCTGGCTGATACTGTTTTAAAGGGTGAGTTGGGAGATGTAAGAGTAGAGCAGTGAATGAGTGAGCTCACTGCTTCTAGCGAAAGTTGGGAGAGTAACAGGACCATCGTGCATCTGTCTGAAAAACACACATATAGATTGAAAACAAACTGCTCATGTACAAAGAACATCTGTGCCGTTCACTTGTCTGTTGCTGGGACAAAACACCTGACTCCTGCAGCAGGAAACAAGAGGTTTTCAGTCAGGCTCGGTCTCTGAGGTCTCAGTCTTCAGCAGATTGGCCCAAGGCATAAAGGGCCAGTAGGGGGCACAGAGGAGAAAAGCTGCTCCCCATCATGGGTGAGTGCCACCTGAAGCAGGGAGAAAAGGAAGAGGAGGGGACCAGATTACTCCTCCGGGTCACCTCTATCCTGATGACACATGTCTTCCACGCAGACCGCACCTCCTTACAGCACATTAGGTTTGAGTTCATCAGTGAGTTAGTCCTTTCAGGAACATGGGGCCCCCCACGTGATAGCCACATCCCAGAGCCTCGCCTCTGAACCTGGGGCTGCTAGCAGGATAGTTTAGACTCAGTCCTAAGAGCATTGCACTGTTAGCCTCTCTCTCCCCACGACAGACCAAACCAGTCCTTCTGGTCCCTCTGAGCAGGAACATCCTGAGGTCACTGCTCAGATTTATCTGCCCTTCCCTCTGTTCTGACACCCAGGACAGATACAGACCAAAGGCCAAAGCACAGGGCAAAAGAACAGGACAAGGCTCAGAGGCCGAGCACACCACCGAGGGACTGGACATTCTTGCAAATAAATCATTGAATAAAAGAAACAATGATGGTATAAAACACATAAGTATGGGACTTGAGGAGCAGTCGGGACTGGAGGGGACATTTCTGCACAGCAACGTGAAGCCATGTGTAGGTGGAGCGGAGTCACGGGAGAGTGAATGGAGCCCACGGGCCCAGCCTTGGGCGCTGCTGGCTCCAAAGGACGCAGACAAGACGAGGAGAGGAAATCGAGGAGGATCAGCCGGCTAAGGAGCGCCGCAGAGGGTGTGTTTGAAGGAACGAGAAAGGCATTACTAGTCCCAGGTTGCTAATTTTCCTCAAAAATATTCATTGTCCCATTCTCCTGGTCACATGCAAGGATGTTCCGTGGATACTGAGGCTTTAGAAACGTAAACGGTTTTGAGGCCATTTGTAGTCATTAATTCAGTCACAGAACGGAGGTGTTTGCTTAGAATAAATCGAAGGAAAAAAAGAAAGGAAAATGAAGGACTAGTAACTCTCTTTGAAGTCCTGTGCAGTTTGAAGGGGCAACTGGCGAGAGACATGGGGAAAGATATATTTGTTCAAGAAAATGAAACAAAAATAGTATATTTGTGTTGTGATTGGCCTGTTTTACTAGTGAAGGAAAAATGTGCTCATGCAAAGGGGCGTGGGGAGAACGACTTCAGTGGGGTCTATGAGTGACCAAAGCAGACTGAGCCCCAGTGCTGGGGGGCTGATCCCCAGGGACACATGGGTGAGCTCCGCTCCAGGCGAGATGTACAGACACGGAACTGTAGGCTCCGCAACCTGTGGGAGTACATCGCGAGTGTTGCTATTTTTTAGCTGAAACAAAAATCAAGAAACCGGTGCATAGTGAGAATGGAGGAGGAGGTGTTGGGAGTTTGAGTAGAAGAAAAGGTGAGAAAGCAGAGCGGAGAGGGAAGGACGTGATGGCGGGAAGTGGGGAATAGTTAAGTGCTCAGTCGGTAGTCGGGGCTTTGTGCTCAAGGCCTGGAAGCCCATCTGCCCCTCGGCGCGTCCCTTTTCTCCAGCGTCCTCAGCCCTGTACGTGGCGTGTTAAGTGCAGGCTTGGAGGGGAGAGAAAGCTGAAATGACCACAACCCAGACTGAGAGGTTTCTTTGTGGCTTTGGTAGAGCGAGAAGTTAGACACTGAGAGTGTATTCTAGGGTGATTATGCCCAGGTCATTAAGATGATTCTGCAAAAGGAGTGGGTGGCGAAGGGCAGGATGCAGACAGGGAACTAGTGGGCTTGTTCCGGGGAGTACAGAGCACGACGGGAGGCTGGATGCTGGTGAATCTGCCGTCTGTGGGGTCCGAGAGTGTCCTGGGTTGAAAGTGGCCCAGGACCGCAATGCAGAGTTTATCGAAGTGACAGTACTTTGGAGTGCGCAGGCTTGAGGTATCAAAAGTAAAACCGCTGGAAATGAGAGCGAAAGGGGTAGGCACTGGGACTTGCAGCTGGTAAATGGGAGAGGAAGGAGTAGGAAGAGCAGTCTAGCGTGATAGTCAAAGAGGTTTTCCACTTGGGGAGACACCGAACAGGCGGAGAGGAAAGCCTGCGGCTTCCAGGCTCAGCAATGCCCAAGGGAAAGAGCCCGCCGGGGGAGCCGCAGCCCTCGCGACTGTGGGCTCCAATTCCTGTGTGATCCCAGTTCACATTCTTGCAACATAAAATGCGACTGTCTAAACACTCACTCTCAGTCCTGTCATGGGAGCTTGTCATCAGCTCCTCCTTTCTTGTGTTTGTCCACCTGTGAGTCACTCATCGGGACTTGGTGGGAGCGAGGGGTGGCCGAGGATTATGGTGGACGGCACTGGGCTCTACACTCTTGCTCCCTAGACCCCTTATCCTCTTTAATTAACGAAAAAAAGATTACAACTAGGTAGTTATGTTGCATGCCGACACCCTACATAAAGCGTTTTGTGTGTGTTTAGGATGAAATGTATCCTATAACCATTCTGTTGTTCTACTCAATTACTTTTTGGCTGACATGAAATTACCTGGCCCTGAAACAATTCTGTGAAAGGCAGTATGTGGAACAACAGTTCTGCCTTCTCCTCCTCCCGTTGTGCTCCTGGTGGGGTTCCTGGGGTACAATGTTTACCTTGGCCGACCTGTGAGAGGTAGCAGCCATGGCCATGCCAAGACACTGACGATCTGCTGATAGTGCTGTGGGACCTACGATTTAGCACATTTAATCATGTCGCTATGTTTCCTGAAGACAACAACCACTTAAACAAACTCAAGCTTCAGGGAATAATTTTTCAGAAAATACTTAATATATAGAGATAGCTCTACATCTTCAATCAGTTTGTGCATGCATGGATATACACAGATACACAGACATCTAAATAATAAATCCAGACAAGTCAGAAGAGGATAATTTAATATTATAGCTTTACTAAAGCCTACTATGTGACATGATAAATCTTGAAACCCAGAGAGGATGTTCACATACTTTATTCTTTAAAAAAATGAAGTTTTGTCACAAAATTTTAATTGTTTAAGCAGGAAAGTAAGCTAATTGAATTATATTGATAAAACCGAAATGTTGGTATTCCTTCAATGCCAGATGTTGTATTGTGCACATGTACACACACACACACACGCACACACGCACACACATACATGCGTGCAGTGTGCCAAGTTGGACTGAAGAATGTTTCATGGAATTCTAACTCCTTTTCTCATTATCTCCTTCAAATCCTTTGAAAGAACAACTTACATCAGAGAAGAGAATTTATGTCTTGGTCTAGACTTGTAAAATAAGTGATTATTTGTTCAGTATTTCTTGACTGACAAAGGAAGTACGTAGCTGAAGGTCAAGAGTCTGGGTAAAAGGTGATGATGGAGATTCAGAGTCTGTGGTGCAATTTGCAGCATGAACCCCAAACCGGTCTGTTCTTGCCTGCACACAGCTGCATTGACCGGGGACTCTGGGCACTCTTCCAGCAAGAGCGGATTAGGAAGCTACATCTGTTCACTTTTATGCTCCACGAGCACATATCCTGTGTTCTCCTTGATTGTGGTTTAGAAGTAAACCAAAGTGAGTGCAACCTTGAATCAAGACCAAATTGTGCTCACCGACTGCCCTGTGCTGCTTTCTGGATATCTCCTGTGAAGGAAATGAAATGCATGCACTGCACATACCTACTGCTTGTCCTTGTGGATTCAGAACATTTGATAGCAATTACCTGATGACTGCTTCAGGTGTGGATGAGAAGTATACAGGTGGTAGGTGACCCGAAGAGAGTGCTGGCCTGTAGGGCCTTGCGCCATAGCATCTTCTCCAGTGAGTGCACTGGAGATAAGTGCAGGGGCTCATCCATATCTAGGACAGAAAGATACTGTGTCCTAGCCTCCTACTTATTCTCTCTGGAATAAAATTCCTGAAATCTACACGTGGATCATTCATTTTCATTTTTCATTATGATTTTGGGTCACAGAGTCACTCTAATATTCTTTACCACTTGCAGTTGGACAAACTACCCCTGCTGATAAAAGCAACAGTCTTCCCAGTAAAGTACATGTGTAGATGTTGATGTTTTGTCTCATGTTTATTTATCTTCTATCCGATCATGAACAGGAATGACTAAGACTGCTTCTTTCTAATGAACCCTTAAAATTGTTCACTAAAACTATACAATAGTTATTGCATCCAGTAAATTAAAAAGCACATATATTTCCAGAATGTAAAATAACAGAAATTAAAATCCCACAAATTGCTTCAAATTATGTTAAAATTTCACCTACTTCCTTTCACTAAAACATTAGCAATACCTTTTCATTTCATAACTACAATTGTTTTGCTCATGGTTATACCAAGATCGAGATATGAAAGAACTTTCAGAAAGCATCAGAAATCTTACCTAGAAAAATTACACATGGTAAATTTATCTTGCAAAAAAGTTTGCAAGTTGTCAGAGAGAACCACATAGTGCTTAATTGTAATATAGGCAAAAAGTCCTTGATACTGTGTTATCAATTGATTAAAATAACTTGTCAACAGAATGAATCCCATTATCCATCTTTGTATTCTAGTTCTTAAAAGAAGAAAAGTGGCCAAAAGGCTGAAGTGAATTGCCACAGAGAATAGATTATTTTAGAGGGTGAGCATGACCCTTCATCCTGACATGCCAACCACACTGGATTCAGATGCTTAATGAAGCACCTTCCTGGGTCTGACTGCATGGATCATGGAGCAGGAGGGCATCACACGTGTTCGTTGTGACAGTCTCATGCTCTCCTGCTGCTTCTTGGCCAGTGTGAATCAAGAAGCTTCACCTGACCACTGCCTTCCACCATGATGCCTCTGCTTTGGAGCCTCCTGACCTTCGACTGAAATGTTGAGCAAGGTAAACTTCACTTCCATTATGTTGAAGGTGCCCATTACTGTGTTCCACGTTGGGAAAACTGACTAATATGATTATTTTCCAAAGAATCTCTGAAAACATGTGGTTCTCAAAGTCTATGCCTAACTCAGTATGAGCATTCCTAAAGTTGAATCGAGATTTGCTAATGAATAGATGCATATTTGTCAGTGATTTCAAATTCTTAGGTCATGAAATGTTTTCAGTATGTTTAAGAAGACAGATTACCAGCATCTCATCAGCTCCTTATACAGCCTTTCCGCTCTGAATATTTTAGAGGACATAGAGTTTTTCAAGACAAGATATATTTTTTACAACAATTTATTTCTACCAATGCCAAAAGTTGATAATGGTTTTTTAATGTCTATTTATTTGGCAAAAGATTCTGACTTCATTGTTGCCAATTCATTTTCCATGAAGATCTGCTCTTTAGTTTTCTGATTTGCAAATGACACCCCTTGTGAGTTTAATAGAGACCTGTCAAAATTCTTTTACTATTATCATTTGAATTAAATAACCTTTAAAATTATAAGTATTTAATAAGTACAGTGCAATCACCTCATCTAATTGAAACAGTACTGAAATATTGTTTAAAACTACAAAAGAAAATATTGTGGCTGCAGACAGTGCTTTTCAGGCATCAGACCATTTCATGAGGAAAGAAGCCACAACTGTGAGCACCATACAGGAGAGAAATTTTCAGGAGATTCAATATGAGATACATTAGCAGGAAACATATTTGCGATCTCACTAGGAACAAGAGGAAATGGAAATATCTTGCATTACATTTTACATGAAGAAATGAAAGACTTTTGTCTTTGGAAGGTGAGAGATAAGCAATACAAATGCTGTTATTTCCCCAGTTGACATTAGGAAAGATTTCCAAGTTGTGAAAAAACACAAATGGAGTTCAGTGCAAACCTGAAGCTAAGGAGAGAGAGAGATAAAGGAAATCACTGATACCTGCCAGAGATCTCTTTGGTATCCAGCTGAAGAACTTGCATTAGAAGATCGCCAAGGTAAGAAAAAGAATTATCCAAAGAAATAGAGGTAGAAGGCCCCAGAGTCACTCAGAGACAGGACTAGTTCTCACTGGCAACCACTTGATGAGGACCTTCATAACTTATTGAATACTGAAGGCACTGCTGAAAAGGGTTTTGCCTCACTATTGATAAATAATTAATCTTGAATTCAGACCCACCAAACAAATCACAAAGACAAGATCCAAACTTTTGCATGCAACTTGAATTAACTTAAATGAATTCAAGTAAAGAACTAGAACATTGATGAGAATAGAAAATCACTACTGTTCACTCCAGGGTATTTTCCAAATACATGTCTTCTAAAAGTAAGGAAAAATAAAATTAACAGCTACTTAGAAAAGAAAGTAAATACTATAACATGTAATAAAACCCAAAAATGAAATTGACCCACAACAAGGAGAGGTATCAGAATCAGTAGTCCAGAGTATCACAACACTTATTCTAGAAGTATCTTGAGAATTATTGTTAGAAATATAGAAGTTATCAAAACAACAAATATATGTGTATACGAAATCAAACTTTTGGAAATGAAAACTACATTAGTTCAGATAAGAAATTTGCTCAATGAGATTAATATCAAATTAGCCAATGGACAAAAAGAAGACTAAAGTTTGACAAAATAACTCAAGCTATACAAAACAAAACAGAGAAAATGTACTTTTATAAGTGAAAATAGTTTGATTTTTTTTCAAATTTGATTATATTTATTGTAGAAAACTATATAGATATAGATACTTGTAAAGAAAATAAAAAATTCCTTAGTAACCACTCATCAAATATAACAACAGAAGACTGTTTTCCTTATATTTTGTGTATTTTATGCACTTAAGATTTTATATGTATATGTATTATATATATTATTACTCCTAGAATTTCTCTTTTAAAATATGCCCCAATGCATACAAAGAATTATATATGAAGACAAATATATAGTCACATATGTCATAATAAAAGTGAAGAGAATATTGATGTTCTGCAGTACAAGTTGCCATGTAGTTCTTGAAGAAAAAGAAAAAGTGGGCTGGGGATTTAGCTCATGTAGTACTGTGCCTACCTTGGAAGCACAAGGACACAAAAGAGAAGAAAGAGGAGGAGGAGGAGAAGAGGAGGAAGAAGAAGGAGGAGGAGGAGAAAGGGAGAGGGGAGGGAGAGGGGAGGGGGGAAGAGAGAGGGGAGGAAGGAGGAGAAATGCTTACAGACACAGTGCTGCAGTATTTCCAAAGTTGATGTAAACTAGATCTATAAGTATAGGAATATCAAGAACTTCAACAACATCAATATGTAAATGAAGAAAGCATGAAAGCAGGTCATAATAATTTGTGTAGAATACCCTCAGAGCAACAGGCTGGATTCATTTACATAGAGAAAAATATTGAAATGACAGAAGCTTTATAGTTGGAATCAATGCAACCAAGAAGAGAGCAGGACAAGCTGTTTCACATACCGAAGGAATGACATCTATCAAAGCAGAATTCCATGTCAGGTAAAAGGTGCCTTTCTCAAAAGAAGAAGAGACAAAATCTTTTTTTTAAATGTACACAATTTGACAGAAGTTATCAACTATATACATGACTTAAAGAAATATTAAAAGAATTCCTTCAAGTAGAAGAAACAAGAAATCTGTTGAAAGTCTTGATCTACGAAAAGTATTCAGAACATTACTAATATATCACCTATGATGTGAGAGAATAAAAATTAAAGTATAGAAAATACATCACATGAATAATAATTGGAATGAATCTGTACTAATGTATTAATATCAAAAGAAAGTAGATTCTGTACAGAGGGATATAGCCAAGGAAATAGAAGTTTATCCCACAATGTTGAAAAGGATGAATTCATCAAAAGGTCCTCTTGGAGTTTCAGAGCTTCACAATGCTTTGGGCAAAGAGTCCCATCAGAATGATAATGAACAGAACCTACTATATGCCTTTGTCCCCACATGACAGCATCAACAACACTGCACACACTTGGGAACCTGGGTGACAACCACTGTGAAGCATGGACCCAGAACACACACACACAGCTACTGTGACTAGGTCTCAGGGGGAGGAGAAGGAAATGTTGTGCTGTTGCAAGCTTTGTCAGTGCCTCTCCTGCTATAGGAGGAAGTGAGAGGATCCCAGGCTTGGGACTCCTCCCTGAAGAGCGAGTGAAAGAGTGGGTCATGCACTTGACATTCTGGCTTCACTGACATGCTGCAGCTCCCTGAGTTCTTTGTGCTTTGCCTTGGAGCACTGGCCAGTTTGGGTTAGAAGTTGAAAAGAGGCCAGCAGCATGCTGGAGCTACAGCTCCTCTAGCAGGCCAAGGAGATCTGAAAGGACAAAGTGCTTAATTGTAATGTAAGGAGTGGTAGGTTAGCGAGTGGCTTTAAGGAGAAGGTCTTGCAAAAAGTCACTATGCAAACAGCAGAAAAGAATCCGAGTGTGTGGTGGCACAAACCTGCAATCCCAGCCCTCAGGAGGCTGAATCAGGAGAATTGCTGTGAATTAGAGGCCAGCTTGGGCTACAAAGTGAATACTCAGCAGTGTTATATGTATTATATTATGTAGTTATGAACTACATAATGAGACCCTGCCTCAAAAAATAACAACCACCATACAAAACAAAGACTAAAAGAGATTTTTTTTCCAGATGTTGAATTCCTGTAAAATAATTTAGAGAGCCTATAAAGAAACAGGAAAACAGGGGCCGGGGAGTTAGCTCAGTGGTTCCGGCGCCTGTCTTGCAAGCGCAAGGACCCGGGTTCGATTCCCCGGTAACCACATAACAATACTGGGTGTGGAGACCCACACCCAGCAGCAACCAGTATCACATACCACAGTGCCGGGCATGGTGGCTCACGCCTGTAATCCCAGCACTCGGGAGGCAGAGGCAGGAGGATTGTGATGTGAGTTTGAGGCTGAGCTGAGGGCCAGCCTGAACCACAAAGTGAGACCCTGTCTCAAAAAACCTAAAAAAAAAAAAAAAAAAAAAAAAAAAGAAACAGGAAAACATTGGCCAATCAAGGAAGTATGAACAATTCAGGATTTATTGGTAGAAACCCCACAGTTAAAATCAGAAAGAAATATTTTTTTCTGAACAAAGGAAGGATATTACACTCACCACTTCTATCGAGCATAATATTAGAGACGCTAGTCAAAGGTGTAGGCGAAGAAAAGGCAGATGCAACTTGGAAAGAAAAAGTCAATTATGTCTTTTCATGGCTATCACAATGGTCTATTTTGGAGAATGACTCATGTGCAGCTGAGAAAAATGTATATTCTGACTGTAGGATTAAATACTCTGTAGGCATCTATTAAGTCCATTTTTTCAAAGGTTTGGTTCAATTCGAGTATTTTCTTATTGATTTTTTTGTCCAGTTGATGTCTAATTGTGACAGTGGAGTATTGAAGTCCCCTACTACTATTGTATTAGTTTTTTTATCTGGCTTTTCATCTCCATTAATAATTGTTTTATGTAGTTGTGTTCACTGGAATTTGGTATATATATATATATATATATATTTATAAATGTCATCTCTTTCTCTTGGGCCGTTCCCTGTATTATATGTAGTATCCTTCTTTGTCTCTCTTAAACAGTTTTGATTTGCAATCTATTTTGTCTGCAAAGAGGATAGCCACTCCTGCTTTTCTGAGTTTCCTCTCACAAGGAGAGTTGTTTTCCATCCTTGGACTTTCTATCTATGGCTTTCTTTTCATATTAGGTATATTTCTTACATGCATTATATTGTAGGGTTTTGTGTCTTAACCCATTCTGCCAGCCTGTAAATTTTAATTAGTGCATTGAGGCCACTGACATTAATGCTTATTACTGATATGGCCAGATTTATACTTTTCATGGTGTTTTTCTGTTCTTGGCTCTTTTATTGTTTTCTTTTCTCCCTTCCATTCAGTTTCTTGCCTTGTCCAGGGAGTTCAGTCTTCTGGGTCTCATGTATTTTTGACCTTCATTTTTTATTTCCAAGATATTTTGGGGGGTGCATAGTCTCCTTTTTGTAGTTCAAGCTGGCCCTGAGCTCAGCCTTGAATGCACAGCGATACTCCTGCCTTCTGAATGTTGGGATTACAGGCATGAGCCGCCGTGCCCAGCACTTTGGCATGTGGTATTGATTGCTGGTAGGCATGAGTCACCACATCAGGCATTATCTTATGTGGTTACCAGGTATCAAAGCTGGGCCCTTGTGCTTGCAAAGCAGGCACCAGAACCACTGAGCTAAATCCCCAGCCCATTTACAAGATATTCTTCAGAATTTTTTGGAGTGTAGGTTTTGTATTTGTGAAGTTTTTCAAGATCCTCAAAAACACATGGAAACTGAGTAACACTCTTCTGAGCAACCAAAGGGGTACAGAAGAAATTAAACAGTTTTTACAACTAAACAATAACCCCAGTACAACTTAAAGTAATTTATGGACACAATGAAGGCAGTTCTACAAGGGAAATTCATAGCAGTGAACACCTACATCAGGAAAACAGAACAAGCTCAAGTAAAAAATCTAATGCTGAACCTCAAGCTACTAGGAAAAGAGTGGCAAGACAAACCCATTTTTATGATTCACACTAAAAACAAGTCTAAAAATTAATTACACAGGAAAGGAAAATCACCTACCTATTAATCTATCATCTATCTATCTATCTATCTATCTATCTATCTATCAATCTATCATCTATCTATCTATCTAAGAAATAGACACCACTGGGAAGCTCCTGCTGCAGGCTTCCTGATGGCCCTGCCTTCTTCTGTCTGTCCATATGATCCTTCTCTCACTGATGATCTTTCATGAGGCAGTTTGTCCATCTCTGTTTCTACCCATAGACTGTATGTTTCAGGGAGAGATGCACACCAGTTAAGGCTTTGGCTCAATAGTTTGTTCAGGCTGAGGTTGCAGTATTTACTAGCAATTATCTATAATATAATACAGTTTTCAAGCTCTGTTGTCAGTTCTGAATGGAGAAGATGAAACAGTATGAAATAGTCTCATCACAGGAGAGGAGCGACAGACTCCACATACTCCCAGCCTTTAGGGGCATAAAAAACGATGAGGCAAAGCCACTCAGCTCTGAAAAGGTTCATAGCACAATCTGCAATTTGTGGCTGCCATCATTCCCTTAGCCAGCAGTGAGATACACTTTCTCTGTCCTGTATGCATGTTCTACCACACCATAAGGTCCTTGAGAGGTGGGGCTTTATACAAGTCTTTTTGAAGCACACTTTTGAAAAGACTGGATATCTGAAAATGTTGGCACGTACAAGGTCTGCATATGTTAAATGAATCTGTGCTGAGTGCAGGGATGTGAACCGTGCTGTCAGGCAGTCTGGGTGGTCCTGATGACAGAAGGTCCTTCCGCACCTTCTGCTGGGGAAGCAGATCAGAGGGCTGACCGGGGGGAGGGGGTCATCAGATCTGCCTGCCTCCAATTCCTAGTCATTCTTTCTGAGCTGATAAGACTTTCTGAACCACATCCCCTCTCCCCTTGGCTCCTTCTACATTTTCTCTGATATTCTTACATAGCTTTAACTGTTTTATTGGCTGAACATCCCTTTCAAATTCACCTGCATCTTCACCCAAGAGTGATTTTATAAATTTTATTTTTTTCATATGACTTTCCTATGTAAGTCAGCCAGTCACTTTCCTCGGCAAAGCTTCCTCTGAAAAGTGGTCCGTCATGAACTTGTGAATATCCTGAACCTCTTACTGGCCTGTTCCCCCCCACACACACATACCTTTTTTAGTATTAGGAATTGAACCCAGGACCTTGCTCTTGTCAAGGAGGCACAGAATGCCTGAGGCAATGCCTGAGGTAATGACCCCGATACAATATTCTGTATTGTAGTCTTCATGACCACAGCAATCCTACCACATTCCCACTACTGCTTCAGGCTCTCCACATTCCTGAGCAATGTCCGAAGCTCTTCTGAGCTCTTGCTCTTGGTACCCCTTGTTCAGCCTCATCTCCCCTCTCTCTCCAATGTGATTCATCATGTTCATTCTTCATGATGTGTCATTCTAGGGTGGACAGTCTCAAGAGTGTCTTACTCCAGCTTCGTCTGCCCGTGGTCCAGTATCTGCAGGCTCCAAGGATCGTCCTTTGTGGTGCACGCTATGCCATCGAGCTGGAAAGCTGTTCTTCATCTTAGCACAAGTGCCTGGCCCTCCACAGGACTGAAGTGGAGTGGGAATAATTATAAATACTATGAACCTGAATTTTTTAAAATAGCTAATTAATTTTGTTTACTTCTGCATTGTAGTTTATGATAAAAATGACATTTGAAGATGATAATTAGCAAGTGACCTAGTATATGCATCCAAGCATCTCCCAAAGTATTGGAAATTAATATTCTAAATATTTTATTATGAAACTTCTGGATTACTAGGAAGATGTGTTTTCTTTCATAGATCCAAATGGCAAAGGAGAGGTTTCTGGACACATGCAAAATATCCTCTCCAGCCTGGTCTTGTATCACCCAGGCAGCCCAGGCCTCATGAAAATGGGGGTGGGGAGGGGTACATGAGCTCACTCTGGGTCCTCGACTGAGTTTTGCATTGTAACAAAAAAGTAAGGAAACAAATTTTATGTACATGGGGGGGGTGGTATGGTGGGTAGGGTTATGGGAAAAAATGAGAATTAAGTTGTGTCTTATACTGGTACAAATCCCCATTATGGAGTGCAATCATGATGTGTATATTTAATGTACCAATAAAGATAAAAAACAACAACAACAACAACAAAACCTTCAGAATGCACAAAGCTGGGAAAGACAGTTTAAAGACCTAGTTCAAAATGGGCATCTGAAATGAATGGACACTTTTCTGGGGAAGAAATAAAAACAGCCAAGAAGCATATGAAGAAATGTTCAACATTACTGGTCATTTGAAAGATGCAGATGAAAATGACACTAAGATTTCATCTCACTCCACAAAGAATGGCTGCTATTATGAAATTAACCAGCAACAAATGCTGACAAGGCTTCGGGAAGGAAGGAAATCTTCTCCACCATTAGTGGGAATGTAGACTCATGCAAACACTGTGGAGATCAGTTAGCTAAATCTTGGAAACAACCAAAATGCCTATCAACTGGCAACTGGATATAGAAGATATTGTTTTTCTATAAAATGGAGTACTACTCTGCCATAAAATATGATAAGTTTGAGTCATTTATATTCAAATGGGCATACCTTGAGGAAGTATTCATAAATTAAATAAATAGAACACAGACATGCAAATACTATATCTTTTCTGGTATGAGAATCTGAAGTTATAAGTGAGTTCTGGAATGTATGATAGATATTGTGCAATAGAAAATATTTGAAGAAAAGGAGGGTAAGGGCAAGTAACAAGGGAAAAGAAAATATGATGTTAAAAAAGGAAATAAAACCTATGTATATAGGGAAAAGGGTTGTGGAGTTGGTAGAGGAATGGAAAAAATGAATTAAATCATGTCATATACTGGTACAAATTCTCAATATTGAGTATAACCATGAGATTGTAGCAAAAAAGTAAGGAAACAAATTTTATGTGTATGGGGGAGCAGTAGGGTGGGTAGGGCTATGGAAAAAAATGAGAATTAAGTTGTGTCTTATACTGGTACAAATCCCCATTACAGAGTGAAATCATGATGTGTGTATGCAATGTACCAATAAAGATTAAAAAATTAGGGAAAACAAATAATAATATGTGAAACAGGGGCTGCTGAGTGGATAAGCTGGCATGACACTGTTACGGAGCAAGGCTTGCTCCATGACCCTTGAGGAAACTAGCACAAGGATGGTGAGTTTTGCAAAGGACAAGGCTTTACTGCACGGGCGTCAGCAAGGAGGCCTGAGTGACAGGCTCACATCCGTCCCCTGCTCAGTCCTAGCCCAGGCATTAAGAGAAGGTCAAAGGGAAAAGTTGCACATGAGGACCGGGGAGTTAGCTCAGTGTTTCCGGGGCCTGTCTTGCAAGCGCAAGGACCCGGGTTCGATCCCTGGTAACCACATACCATACTGGGTGTGGAGACTCATGCCCAGCAGCAACCAGTACCACATACCACGATGTTGGGCGTGGTGGCTCGCGCCTGTAATGCCAGCACTCGGGAGGCAGAGGCAGGAGGATTGCTGTGATGTGAGTTTGAGGCTGAGCTCAGGGCCAGCCTGAACCACAAAAGTGAGACTCTGTCTCAAAAAAAAAAAAAAAAAAAAAAAAAAAGTTGCACATGACTGGATGGTGGTGATTCTTCACTTGGTTCTTAATGACAAGTGAAAGTGGCAGGTTCAACCAAATTTGGATAGTGATGGAACAAGGGAGGGTCTCCATTTCTTATTTATTCATAAGAGTTGGTTCCAAACTGAAAAACTTGTTAGAAGTAAGTCTGGTTGCTTTGCCTGAAGACATCTGAAGAATTTGGGTACTCAGTCAAAGTTTATATTCTGGTGTTATTTACTTATTTATCTATATTTTTTTGTGAGACAGGTTCTCATTTTTATAGCTCAGTCTGGCCCTGAGCTCAGCCTTGAACTCATAGCAATCCTCCTGCCTTTGTCTCCCAAGTACTGGGGTTATAGGTGTGAGCCACCACTCCCGCCCCTGTGGTATGAGGTTCTGATTGCTGGTAGGTGTGAGTCTCCACGCCTGACATAGTTGTATGTTGTTATGGGGATCGAACCCAGGCAAGGCAGGCACCCAAACCACTGAGCTAAATCCCTAGCCCCAGGTGTTATTTAATTTTAAGCCTGACTTAACTCCAGTCTATGTGAAACAATGCAGTATGTGCTGATATTGAAAAACGTGGTGAATATTTACATTTAGCAAAATGTAGTGGGAGACACTGCCATTAATTCTCCCCCAAATCCTACCTGCACTTTCCACAAACTTATCTCATAATCGTTGACACCTTCTGAAGCAGTTCCAGAAGTCTTCTTTCATGGAGTATCTAATTATTATTGGAGTCTGGGGGAGAGGACCTAGCCAGAACCCTCGTGTTGACTCCAGTGTCCCATGAATCTCACAACAAAAGGATTAACAACCAACAAACAACCAAGTCAGAACCTTGAGAAAAAGGTTGAGCCCAGTTCAACTCTTGCTACTCTGAGCAGTGGCAGCAATAGGCCAGATACTGCACAAGCAGAAAGAGTAGCAGAAGAGGGAGCAGAAGAGATCATAACTCGAACTCGCTGCACCTTTATTTGGTACCCAGACTTCACACCCACAATCCTAGCATGCATAAGGCAGGGCGCTCCCACAATAATGCCTGCAGTTGAAGATCCCACAGGACAAGGCAGACTTCTTTAAATCCCAGTAAGTCCCAGCAAGTCCCTAGGCCAATAATCCTAGTGCAGTAGTTTAAAATCCCACAGGGTGGGGCAGATGTGCACAATAATCCCAGTAGTTGATCCTGCAGGATGGGGCAGACATCCTCAGATTCAAGAAAGTAAATCCCAGTAAGTCAGTTTTACATCTGAGTAAGTTGTCCTCAATTCCTAACAGTTATGCTCCTATACCTGTGTTAATGTCCCCTACCAGATCAAAACATCTACTTTTTATGGTCATTGCAACTTGATGGAATAGGCAGATGTCACACAGTGCCAGGTGAAAAGGGTGGGAGAGAGCACACCCTAACATGCCACCAACATGCACTTTGGACACTGGCTCTTCCACTTGTTGTATTTTTTAAATCACAGTTTGTAAAGACTCTCATGAAAGAAAACTTCCAGAATTGTTTCAGAAAGCATCAAAAGGATGGGATAAATGTCCTCCAAACAAGACAGAATGTTTTTAGGGCGATTAATAACAATATCTCTTTTACTATGAGATATTTCAATTTAATCATTCAGATATATCTGATAATACTGAGCGTTTGTATGTTGTACACAATAAAGTGCTAACTTTCATTTTATAAAAGTTTGACTGTACTCAGTTTATCAGTATACCTCCCCTAAGTCCATCCCCGGGAGCTGGACACTGTTTGTAACATAGAGAAACCCAAGTCAAAAGCAAGAGCCAATTATGAAATTATAGCTATGTATATACTCTCTGCTCTTTATCTTAACTTTTACGGTTGCTCCTTCTCTGCCTTTCCTCCTATGAATAGTAAGAGGTCCCACACTGGGAGGACCTAGAAAATCATGCCTGCCCCTACCTGGCTCTTCCCAGGTCTGATCATTAGAGTGCTCAACATCACCTGTCTTTCTACTTAACTACCCCTATGTTAACAATACATGGGATCAAAGGGGCCCTTATTTCTAGGGAGAGAGTGGATATATTTTATATTCGTTCTCCAAAAGGAGAAATTCTTTGAGAGCCTCAGAAAATATCACTGAAGAGGTAAAGGAGTGTCTAGAAAGGTTTCTGAGTATTACCTCTTAGGATTACAATTTCTCTACTTTAAGGTAATTATAATTTTCATTGCAGGATCTATCAAAAAGGCTTTTACTTAACAGTATTTTTTCTTGTACTTAAGGTCATTATTGAGATGAAGGCAAGAAAGGAAGATGTGGAGGGTTAGTAAGACTGTTTACCTAATGCATCTGTCCAGACAGAGACAGGTGAGAAGAACTAGGTCTTCATGTGTCTTTAGAGTACAAATCATTTCCTAGGCAGGAGAATTTCACCTTAGTTCTTCAGGAGTCACCCATTCCAAGGATGAACACCAAATATGGTTTTACTTCACATGCATATTTCTTCATTAGCTAATTTCATTTCAAATGCAGTCTTAATTTTTAACACTCTAGAATAATACCAGTTTTGTTAGCATTTGTGCCAAGAAGAAGAAAAATTTTCAATTTCTTTTCTATTTGGTATTTATATAAACAATTGAGCATCCCCAGATGCTGGATACTGCAAAATGCTTTTGAATTTTATATCAGTGATAAGTATGCTTGAGAAGGACATTTGAATATGTACAATTAGATCCATTTATATATTAGAAAAAATATTTAAAATTTATTTTTCAATGACCCTCCAAGATCTGTAAAGGAAGAACAGTTAATTGCAGATTTATCTCACTCCAAAGATGATATTTTCCTAAGCATATGGCACTGCAATTCATAGAAAGGGGAGTTTTTCTCATTTCTTACTTAAATAAATCAACCAGATTTCACTTACCTGGCATTCTACAGATTCATCACCACAGTTAGGTTGGGACGTTAACTGCAGTTAACTTGATTGGATTGGGAATCTTGGCAGAACACAGCTCTGGGTTTCTCTGGGTGGGTGATAGAGACAGCCCTTAGGGTTCCATGGCTGGTCCCTCCCCCTTTCCTCTCTAGGACTATTCCCTTCAGCACTTCAGCCACCACGAGCAAGAATTTTTGTTCCACAGTATCTTTCCGCCATGATATTTTCTGCGTAGGAGCCAACTGAACATGGACTGAATCCCTAAAAACCATGAACCAAACAAGATTTCTACTCTAAATTGTGGGTGTTGGCTAGTATGTCTAGCAAAGGGAAGCTGAGGGATAATCCCTCTCCCCAGCTTAAATAACTACATATACTCACAGGTGTTTGAATGCAGGTTTTGACCATAAATGGAATCTTCAAAGTGTCCAAACCAGAGTTGTGTGTCTCCATGGAGTAACAGGAAGAGGTGGGGTAAAGGTTGATTGCATTAAATGAGCAGGAAATGGGGGTACAGAGTGAATTTGAGAAAATAAAACCCTATGTAGCTTCTGAAGTATGAAGTGGGAGAGATTTCTTCAGACATTTAGGCTCTGGTCCTTCTATCTAATTTCAGGTTTCCCTTTGTTATGCCAATTATACTTTGAACCAATGCTATACCATCAGCTAGTGTTTTTAGTAGCAGGACATTGTCAGCTTCTGAAAGTGTGTCACGTATCATTTTAACTAACAAGGTTATTCTCTTTCCACTTATTTATGCAAAAGGGAATTTATTATAAAAATTAAATGTACAACATCTTCAGTCATGAATGTTTGGTGGGTACTCAAAGTAATCCAGGAGGAAACTGAAATATCTTACTCATTTATTCCACTCTTCTCATTTGTGACTTTTAAGTAGGTCTTTCAGAAGCAGGGAACTGATGACCTTTCTCACCTTATTGTGAAGATACTAGTAAGAACAGACCTAAAATCAGACAGCGTGGCTGGAGGCAGGAGTGTCTGCAGAGACACACATGGTGTATGACGCCGACATTCACTCTCTGTCATTCAGAACTGGATGATCAAGTCTTCTATTGACTCTGGTCACAAGAACTGACACTCTTGGAAAGGGACAAAAATCTCTGATTTGTTTATCTTCTTGTATGGATTTGATGGGGTGACTTTTAATAAGGACTCTAGAATTTGAGCTGAAACTGTTATTTTGAAGTAACTTAATAGTAAATCGGGGATCCAGAGTAAAGCATAACATGCAAATCAGGAAGGCAGCTTCAACTTATGTTTTCTGCATATGCATGACCTACTTCAATGAGGAAAGAAAATCATAAAATTCACTTTAGCTTATGCCCTCAAAGTCGGCTGTGACAAGTGTGGCTAAAGACAGAGGAAGCATTACCTCATATAGTGGTGGGGAGCCTTCTGGGAACTGAGGTGACCCAGCTGATGCCAAGTGGCTGGTACCAAAACCCACCCTGACATTGCGAGCTGCAGGCCATCTTCCTCCTGGCCAGAGAAAACACAGCCACACTTTGCCTAGAGAGTCCTGTGTCAGGGTGACCCAACTGTTGGCTTTCATCCCTACAGGACCTCAGAGAAGGCCAAGGCACACAGTGAGTGTGCCCACCTCATCAGCCGTGGGCTGGGAGACAAGAATGCCCAAAGTCATGACTCACTACTTAGGGATTCAGGGGCAAAACAGGACAGAAGAACTTTTTAAGTCTTAAAGTACAAAGCTGAAATTATGCTTCCTTGTATTTTAGTTTTGAGTATGTTGAGATTGAAAGCAAAACAAACTGTTCTATTTACCTTTTAAAGTTTGGGCAAAGACCAATAAGATCCCGTCCCTTGCTAGTTATTGTCGTGGCTAATTTATTCAAACATTAAGCAACTCCAGATACCATGTAAACAAACAGCTAATAAATGTCGTTATAAACCAGATGAAATGAGGAAAAAGGCAAGAGGGATATATCAAAGATGAAACAAATGAAAATTTTTCAGCTTCAGTATGCAAAGAGCACATCAAAAGAATTCAGTGACAACCTGGTACAATGAAGGGTCATACTTGGGAATATCACCAGGAATCACGGAAAACACAATAAAAAACCCCAAAAAACTCTCGTCCTTCACAAAAGATTGGAATCATAGTTCCATCCATGCCCTTCTGATAGAAAACAAGAGATCTTCCCTTCTCTATGGTTCTTCCTTTGTCTACTACCCAGGTCTAGTATGTGAAAACCTGAGCTAAAGCAAAGTGGAAACATGTTGTACAAGTGCTGGGTTCTGACCAGTCCTCTCCCGAATGCCCGAGTCCCAGAAAGTGAGGTTAGGTGGCAGAGCTGTGCTGGATGGGAGGGCTCCAGGAGTCGTGGCGTTTAGGTGCCCGAGGTGAACAGAAGAGGATCCTAGAGCACTAAGAGTGGTCTGGAGAACAGTTATAGGGGACCCGAGGGAAGTCCATACTTCACTTAACAGTGTCACAGAGATGTCTCTCTCCTAGTTCTGACCAGTGGGATATCATCATGGAAGATAATGTTGGAATAAGTTGATGGAATTCTTTCTCCTATCATAGAAACAATTTTGTGACTCAAATATGTTTACAATATAAAATATAAAACATTAATGAGAAATAATGCATTTTAAAAGGGGGTGGAAGAATGCTTTGAAAATTGTAGAGAGAAATTAATTTTTAAACTGTCCTCATAGCATCCAGCTGTATGTGAAGGTCACATTATGATATTTTCATAATATAGAAAAATTTTGAAAATTTACCTTTCACCAACATTTTCTTAGATAATTACTTCAGGATGTGCTATAGCTAACATGACACACAACCTAAGACAAAATATGAAATGGGTTTTAGAAAAAATGAAAGTAATTTAGAAAAAACAGTAAAGTTCCACAAAAATAGCAGTGTGGAAATCCATTTGGATGGGTGCAGGAGATGAAGGCTTTCAGGTGAATGAACTCTGAAATAAATTAAAGAAAAAGGATCTGAGTGACTAATCAGCTAGATATGTAACAGATGAATATAGGAGAAGCGATACAAGAGAGAGAGAGAAAGAGGAAGCGTTGGCATTTGCATCAGGATGTCCCCCAAAGCCCCTTAAGAGGGACTTTTGGGAAGTGGCTGGATAGTGGAGTGTGACACTCGGCAGTGGGTTAGTCCACCGCTGAGGTTACAGATAAGCGTGATGCTAAGCGATGGAGTCTGGTGGAGGAAGCGGTCACTGTGGGCGTGGCCTGGGAGAGCATCATTCCCTCCCCCACTCTTCTTTCACACTCTCTGCTTCCTGGCTGTCACGTGGTGAGCAACTGTTCTTCTCTCAGGTCCCTAGGGCGTATGGTTCTGTCTTAGAGTCACCAGACTGTGAACTGAAACCTGTACAAATTCTGAGCACAAATAACCTTTCTTTAGATTGTTGCGGTCAGATATCGTGTCCCAGGTATGAGGAAAATAGCTAATACTGAAGAGAAGAAAGGAAGATACACTTAGGAATCCAGAACAACTTCCCCAGGAAGTACTTTCTAAACTGAAACCTGACAAGTGACTAGAAGTAGAATGAATCTGTGGGTAGGATTCCAATCATATGAACCGGCGTTTGAGAAAGTCTGGAACTAGAAGACTGTCTATGCTCCCTCCTGGTAACAGAACAAGTGGAAATAAATGGCAGTGAAGCATCTAGGAGTGGGGAAATATCGAGTGGGCAAGAAACACAGTTTTAGTGGTAAAGAATGTATTACGGAGCCATATGGATTTTTAAAAGGTTGGACATCATTCTAAGACCAGGTAGTTTAAAGAGCGAAGTTGCAAATATGATGCAACAGCTGAACAAATTACCTTGGATGCAATGTTGAGAATCAAGCAGGAAGGTGGGGAGAGAGTAATTACCTCTTCAGGGATGGGTTGGTCCAGATAAGAATTAGGCAGGGCAGAAGGTTTAAATGCATTAACAAAAGTTCTTGGGGTGAAGAACAGGCAGGGCCTCATGGGCACTAAGCTTCTTGACTCGGGTAGAGTGAAAAGGTCACCCCGTTTCTGACCTCCGTCACTTTGTAGACAGCAGTGTCCACTGCTCAGCCCTGCCTGAAGTCAGGATGCTGTGTGGGGTGTGGAGTGTGAGCAGGAGCTGGCTACTCCACCACAAGGCTCGGTGTTCACAACGGGGTTCCATCAGGCTCTGGGAGGTGTGGCTCCAAGTTCAAGTCGGACATCTGAGCTGGAGACATTTGTGAACAGCATCTAATCATGATTAACAACTTATGCTGTAGTAGTAAATTTGACGTCAATGTTCTCTTGAGAAGTGTCACTTTACATGACTACCTGGTGTCTTCTTTTTAAACAGAACAAGAGAACAAAGAGTTCTGAAGTTCCTGTAGAGAAAAGTCAACTACAAATTCTTATTTATATTTTTTCCCTTCATTTACAGATCACACATGAAACATCTACTATAAGAATATAAGAAAATATAAGAATAAGGGCTAGGGATTTAGCCCAGTGGTGCCAGTACCTTGCTTGCCAAGTGTGAGGGTCTGAGTTTAATCCCTAGTACTCAAAAAAAAAAATATATATATATATATATATATATATATATATATATATGTGTGTGTGTGTGTGTGTGTGTGTGTATAATAACTCAGTTTCTTCTAGTGAAGAAGATCCCCATAAATAAACCTAGATATAATACAAGCAGTTTAATAGAAATTCACTGGTTTTTCTGAACACACTGAGAAATAAAGACGAAGACAATCTAGGGTTATAATCTGTTCTCATGTCATCCTAGTCATATAGATAGATCAAGATCTATCCAAGGGCAAGCTATTCCCTGTAACCAGTTTAAATATGCCAGCCACAAGCCTTCGCTGTAGCCACACCCCTCCTCAGCTTTATTTACTTACTAATCTAGAGGCTTTATTCATGTCAGCAGTTGGACCACCCATAGAAATACCACATGCCTTGGGAGAATTGGCTCATTAGTAGTACACTGCCTCATGGTTGCCTGGATAGGAGGAACTTCAGACATGGGACATGGAGAGCTTCAGGGGAAGTTTGGGTGGGGACGTCTCCTGGGTAGCACATTGGTTTATCTGTCTTGATGACATGAGTTTTGGCAAAGTTTCTCACATTTAAATATCTTACATTTGTTTGGACCCAAGGGTAAGTTGATTTGACTGTATCACATCTGATCTAGAGTGTGAGCAGCCCGAGGTCAGATTGTATCACGTGGTGTTTATTGACTAACAGTATATTTGATGCTGTACACTGAAACCCGTGGGAAACCTGTGGAGGTGTACTTTTACTAGCAGTCTTGAGGAAAGAGTCCACCTTGGAGTTTTTGACTGGAAGAGGCCCATGTTGGAAGAGTGGCTAAAGATGTGGGTGCCTACAAGCCGCACTGGGTCTGAGCATGAGATGCGCTTGGGCAGGGGCGGGCCAGATGGCTGACAAGGAGACCCTGGCTAGTGCATGAGAGCAGCGAGGGCAGTCAGGAAGCAGGTGGGCTGCTGGGCTGGGGATGCAGCTGTGAACAGGACTGGTCTGTACATTGAGTGAGGCAGATTTCCATGTGTCAGAACCACGCCCACGGGTGAGTGGGGTCTGGGTTCCACCATCACCATGATACGACGTGAGACAAAGTGGGAGAAGCTGCAGATTTTATGCCCAATTTACAGAAAGAGCAAAGGATATAAGGAAATAAAAACAACTACAGATGACTGGTCTGATGTTCTTCACAGGAAGCCACTGCAGAATGGCTCAAGGAGACAAGGCAGAGTTGACAGAACCTATGGTAAGGCTACAGTAATAAATAATTTTTACATAAGAAAAGATACAATCATTCTCCAGACAAAAACTGTTTGCTTAGGTAGCATACCCATAAAGACAAGATACCACTTATTTCAGATGTGCAGTTTAATTTATTTCCTTGTTTGGAGAACTGGGGAGCTAAGGCACCATCTCATGCACATTAGGTAAATGTACCAACCCCAGATGAGACCATTTAAATCAAGAATTAAGGCCTCTTCTACCCTCGGTCAGGGCAGGCAGGACTCAGGTGAGGGGAGAAGGGGGACAGAGCCAGGGGCCAGGCGGGAGGGTGTGGGGTGACCCCTGGGCTTTGGGAACAAGGTGGGAATGAGTTCTCATAATAATGACAACTTATCATGGACAATCAAATAGGAGGGGAGGGAAATGGTGCTCCTCAAGGCACTTTTGAAGAAAGAGCATGAAATGTTTCAGAGAAGATTACAGAGAGAAGTCAAAGGATCATGATGTGTGCAGAAGAACGACTGACACAAAATCACACATTGAAATGGATGATTTTAGAGGGAAATCAGTTTTTGTAGAAAGACAGTTTCCTTTCTAAATACACTGAACTCATGCTCCCAATAGACCTGCCCAAGTGGTGATTCTCTAGACACCCAGAAAACTGGACAGGAGTACTAGCCACAGAAAGTAGAATCTCTGGTAAATCCACTTTGAGAGAGAAATTGGGGGTGTTCATGTAGGGGAATAGAAAGACATGGCACAGTGGTCTACGACACCACTGTTTGTAGCAGCGCAGTTCACAGTAGCTAAATCTTAGAAGGGGTCCTATGTCCACTGAGAGATGAATCAATAAAGAAAGTATGATGTTTATGCACAGTGGAACAATGCTCCACTGCAAATAGGGATAAATCTGAGTCAATTATAGGAAAGTGGATGCACCCCGAGACCACAGTATTAGGAGAAATAAATCAGACTCACATGCTTAGCTAAAGCTTGACAGGGTTTAAAAGTACTCTGTCTTCTATGAGAAACCCAAAGTGCCAGTGTGTGTGTGAGTGTGTGTGCATGTGTGTGTGTGTGTGTGTGTGTGTGTGTGTGTGTGTGTATATATATATTTTTTTTTGAGACAGAGTCTCACTTTGTAATTCAGGCTGGCCCTGAGCTCAGCCTCAAACTCACATCACAGCAATCCTCCTGCCTCTGCCTCCCGAGTGCTGGGATTACAGGCGTGAGCCACCACGCCCGGCACTGTGGTATGTGGTACTGGTTGCTGCTGGGCGTGAGTCTCCATGCCTAGTATTGTATGTGGTTACTGGGGGACTAAACCCAAACCCTTGCACTTGCAAGACAGGCACCAGAACCAGTGAGCTAAATCCCCAGCCCCAAAGTGCCAGTATTTAAAGAGCAAAACAAGAGATGAAGAAGAGGAAATACAGAGATCTTCTACAAGTAGGAACAGAACCAAGGAATGGAGAAAGAAGAGAGGAAAAGAAGAAGAAAAAGAAACAAAAAGAAACATTTAATAATGAAAATAATGGAACTGGTTGTGGTAGCACATGCTTATAATACCAGCACTTGGGAAGCTGAAACAGGAGGACGGTGGCAAGCATGAGTCAGTCTGGGGTGTATAGTAAGGTCAAGTCCAGCTTGAACTACACAGCAAGATCCTGTCTCAAAAAGCAACAAAAATAAATGGAAAGACATTGTGACATGGGGAAGGGGAAAGTTAGAGAGACTAAGACAAACTGGAGAATTCCAAATCTATCCCGGGCAAAGAAGGTGAGAACTGTCCAAAGTCACCCTGGTTCTTCCTCAGGATATGGCAGAGGTGAGGGCCAATGACAGAAGAGGTGGTGGGGGGAGACCTTGGCTGGGAGCTTAGGGTACTTTTAGCTCCCTCGGTAGTACCGGGGATGATTTTGTGAAAGAATTATCAGTATAAATTTCTCTACCTTTCCATTTCCATTTTAGGTCAAAAATCTTTGAGGACATGTCGAAAGAGAGAGAGAGAGAGAAAGAGAGAGAGAGAGAAATGTAAGCAGCATTTTTGGCAGATTTAGTTTTTGAAGACCAAAAATTTAACAGCAATATTTAGCACAAAAATAGTGTGGCATGGAATGTTTGTCAAATTCCTGTGGCATTTGAAGGACTACTTCATATTAAAGCATTTTTTTATCTCTTCCTTTTTTACCAAAAGTTGCTGTTCCAAATATTCTTACAGCGAAGAAGCAAGTCATATGAGTATTATCAATACTTTTGTCAAATAATCAATTACAGCACTCTCTGTGGTATCATAAGGAATAATCCTACATTTCTCCAGTTTAAATGTATTCCTTGCCAAATCAGACTGAGTCTTTGACGTGAGGTAGATGTAGATAGGATGGCAGACATCAGTATAAACAAATGACTGGTTTTAATATTACTCAGTTAATTGGTGATCTTGTTATATATATTTAAAGTAAGATAAAGTCATATTCCCTTCTTTACACCACAGTTATTTCAGCTCAGTCTAGTATAAGAGCAGAGGGTTTCCCAGAATCCTCTGCTGAAAGTACAGGGAGGGCTTCCAGGATTGCTTTGGATTCCCAACCTCCCTCTATCTCCTGCCTCACCTTGCCTTCCCCTGTCATCTCCCCATTCCTCACCATTTCTGGGGACATGGCAAAGGATTCCTATCCATGAACCTTCATGCTGTTTCTCACAGGAGAGGAGATGCAGATAGACATAGATGGTGCCCTTGACTCTGCTTCTTGCTTCTTCATTGCTCTTGCTCCCTGGGTACCATACAAAGCTGACATCCAGAAATAATCTAGCTTCCCTTCAGAAAGAGGAGCACTTCCAGGCCTCTGGTAGAGGAAATGCCCGAAGACCAACCACTTAGGAAAGCTTCCTGTCTAAGGCTCAGCAGACATTTGGTTTTTGTCTTGGTTGTACTTGTCAAACATGGTGCTATTATTTGCCTGGGGTGGCTTGAAATCTCCAGTTCTCTGCCTCGGTCTCTGTCTCTGCCTCTGTCTCTGTCTCTGCCTCTGTCTCTCTGTCTCTCTGTCTCTCTCTCTCTCTCTCTCTCTCTCTCTCTCTCCTGTTTGCCTATCTATATCTTATTTTTATTTTTTTCCATCCACCTATCATCTCTGTATATATTTTCAAGGCAAATATGCTGTAGTTATAAAGAATCACCAGAACTTCACTAGAAAAACTTTGTTGAAGACAAGTGCTTATGATTTACAGTAATAGCTATACGTAAATATTTCTTTTGTGTCTTAGAAAGATTATTCCCCCATCAAATAAAAGACATGGTTATATTTATGTTCCATAAAATAAATACAGTAAAATAGAAATGAGAATGATAGGGGATTACCACAACTCTTCTTTAGTCTATAATGGTTACATGGAATAAGTGATTTCAAGATTTTGTGAGAGTAGGATGGGGCTTTATCAAAAGTCTTCTGTGTACCATAAATTGTGCAAAACCTTGCTGTCCTGTCCAGCTTTTATTTTAAAAAACCTCTTTTTCTCTATTGAGCCAAAATCCTGAGTTTACTGTCATTGTAGTGCTCTGTGAGGTCCGGTTCTCATCAGTACACGTGTGTATATATTATGTAAGTGAGTGCATATATTAACCCACATATATCTTTTGCATTTGTAATTTTTTACCCAGTTTCCTGATAAAAGATTGGAATAGAAGATTAGACTCCATTCAGAATTTCACAATGCCACAGTAATAAATCAGTTCTCAGCATCTGAAGATAGACATCTCAGAACTATGAGGTGAGACAAAAGCTGATTTGAGATTCATACCGTCATATACCTACTCTCAGAAGAAGAAGAAGAAAAAAAAACAGAAGCAATTTACACATCTGCAAGTCTTAGGAAATGGCTGAGGAAATTTGCATGATTTGGGCACATGAAGCCGTTTTAGCACACAAATTCTTTCCTTTCATCTCTCAAGGGTGTAGAAAGGATATAAACATGTTTTTTGCAGATGATGTGAATTATTGACTGGCATAAATAGCAACTCACACTAAATACTTTAGAAATGTGCTTTTTATTGAGAGGAGATGGCATCCGGAAAAGAAACATGTAGGAAAAATCATATTTTGTGAGTGTTGAAGATGTAGAATGAGGAGGCTGTCTCGGTGTGCTTGTGTGTGAATGTGCTGTCCTGAATTTAGCATGTTGTGTTGATCTTGTTGTCTGTCTAATGTTTATTGCATTGATTGAGGCATTTCTGCTCTAATGTGACAAAATAATGGAGAAAGAGTAAGAAAATCTAGAACTTTTTCCTTCTATCACCGCTATGTACATTAACTAAGAATTTTTTGTAATATGTGCAATTTTTACAGTACCATTTAGTGTGCTCTAAAGTGAAACCCACTGGCTTTCCTTCTAAAAGGTTGTATCAAGGCATTGTAAATACAGCATAGTTTCTCTACAAATGGAAGTTTTACACAGTAGTTCAAACAAAGCAAAAACACCAAGCTGCAAGCCCCACTGGGCAGCACACAGGCTACAAGAGCCCCTGGTGATCTCCTGCTCAGCAACTGTTCTGCAGGGGAGCTTGAGCCCCCAGCCTCCCTCAGGGCTGGTGGAGGATCTCTCCTCATGCAGCTGACAGCAGAAACCAGGTCTCCAACCAGCCAGCATCATTCTCCTCACCCACGTCTACCAACCGTCCTCCCATGTCACACACTGAAATGCGGGAGCAAACCCTCCAGCCTTTCAAGATCTTCCAATCTAGGTTCCTGTTCTTGAAAGGCACTTAACTAGGGAGCTTTCGCATGAGCCTGGTTGTCAGTGATCGGGTACCATGCTGGGGACAATGCTGCTAACATCAAGGCAAAGTCAGATGAGAATTTATCTAGATTTAGGTTTGTTGAAGGTAGTCTAACTGGCTTAAAAAAGACAATGTTTAGAAATGCTAAATTTGTTTCTGTTTTTATTGTAGCTGACCATGATGAATTACAGAACTAGATGGTAATTTTCGTGAAGGTAAGAAGCAAGTTGGAGTGATTTCAACATCCTGTCGCTATGAGTTGTTTAAGTCCCTCTGTGTGAGTCTGTATTGCTCATGCCTTCGTACATCCGTACATATAAACACAATAAGTGAATGTCTGATATGTTCATAAATGACAGATTCACCACATACTTACATGTGAGGCCACAATGAAACCTAAAGAAAAGCCCTGTGTCAAGGGTTTATCTAAACCCGTAGGACAGAGTACAAATGTGGAAAGTAAATTTCAAGATCTACACCAGAACAACTTAACTCCAAATATTTATAGAGCAGAAATTTATAAAATAAAAGTATAAGAAAACACATCTAGGTCCCTGGATATAGCCCAGTGAGGTTGCACATCTTCCTGGAGGAAGTAAGGTCCTGAGTTCAATCCCCAGTACCACTATAAATAAGTAAATAAAAAGCCCACATAAAGTGTTCATGGTGCTTTTTGTGGGCATAATGAGAAAACGTTCAAAGGTCAGAGAGGAAAGGGTAACTTGTGTCTTTTCTGGGAAAAGGAGTTCTATTTAGCTATGAATACAGTGGATGAAATATTACTATATTCTGCAACAGGAGGACATTCAGAACTTTCTTCCTGTGGGAAGCTGAGAGATATAGAGTTGCATTTATTTCACATTCAGACACAAGCCCATCTGCTCTGCGGTGGTGGTGGCCAGAAAGTCGTCACCTTTATGGCTTCCTGCGGCTGGGCTGGGGCAAGAAAGAAACTGCCTGGTTGCTGTTGTTCAATTCCTGCCCCAATTCCAGCTTCAGTGAATGGCTTCTCTGGAGAAGTTTGTAGAGCAGAGAGCATGCACTGTACATTTACAATGAGAAGTTTGATGACATCCACTTCATCATTGTGTGACTTTGGACAACTTACTTTCTTGCTACGTGTCTCAGTTTCCTCGTAGGGAAATTGGAGGCCATAGCACTTGTCCAGAGGGCTGGCAGGAGAAGAGACTGGGGGTGTAGTACATGTACATTGTCTCCTTCAGTGATGGCTTGTGTTCAGCCTTACAGTGCAGTAACAGTACCTTTCACAAGCAACAGGACCTTGTGAGGACATTGTTAATTGCCTCACAGTCTTCCCAGGCCCCTGGGGCTTCTGGATATTGATTTTCATTAATGACACCATTGTGTGGCCTGAAATAACAATGAGATGTTGTCAAATTAACCAGCAGTTAGGAGCTAACTCCATTCTTTCCTTCTTTCCTTTCTTCTTCTTTTTTTCTTCTTTCATTTTATTGCAATTTATTTTCTAAAAATAGATAAGGCTATCTAACTATCTATCTCTCTCCTGTACAACAGGATATTTGTAATTTTGTACCCCATGAAAGGCTCAATTGAGCTAATGTACATGCTGTCTCACATTGTTATTTAGGGAACCATTTATTAAAAGATTATAAGGTGCATTGATTGCTATTTAAAATCTCTTCATTCTTTCAGTTAATTTAATGTGGGAATCTGGGGCATCAGTTTCTTTTTTGTTTGTTTGGGATTTTTTTTTGAGAAAGGTTCTCGCTTTGTGGTTCAGGCTGGCCCTAAGCTCAGCCTCAAACTCACATCACAGCAATCCTCCTGCCTCTGCCTCCCGAGTGCTGGGATTATAGGCTTGAGCCACCACGCCCGGCACTGTGGTATGTGGTACTGGTTACTGCTGGGCGTGAGTCTCCACGCCCAGTGTGGTATGTGGGTACCGGGGATCAAACCCCGGTCCTTGTGCTTGCATGACAGGAGCCGGAACCACTGAGCTAACTCCCTGGCCTGGGGCATCAGTTTCATAACTTGTGTTATGCTTAGGGCTGAGATCTCCAAGATCAGCAAGACATAGATGTTGCCATAAAAATACATGCAGAACTCTCTAAGAAGAACCACAGAGTTGTATTAATGTGTTTTGCAAAATATATTAATGCTCAATTAGGATACATAGTATTTTGAGGAAAGATAACTGACGTTCTTGGTTTGTTGAGAGATGTTCAGTCATGAAATCATGGTAAGATGTTATTTCATTTAAGCTTACTTAAGAAAACTTTCATCAGAGTACAATCAGTCTTCCATTTTAACATAAAATGTATCATCATAACCACTTTGGAGGGTGCAACATTTTGAAGACACCTCGATGTTTCTTGTGAAGGTTCTGAAGTGAAAGATGTAAATGAAGGGCCACTCACGAGTTTACCTCATGCAGATAGAGAGGTCAAGCCTAGTTGGGAGTGCTGAGTGACTCAGCAAGACCCTCTCTCAAAATACATAATTTAAAAAGCATTGTGAATAAATCTTGGCACGAAGACCTGTGTTCAATTCCTAGGGCCACAAAAAGGAGTTTATTTATCTCAAGAAAGAGGAGATGCCATTGACAGAGGGTTGAGTATGTGCAGAGGGAGGTGGTGTCAGGACTGTGACTCTGGATCATCTTGAGAGCCTGGCAGAGTCACGGTGTCACCAAGTGAGATTAGAAGAGTGTAGGGAGGGACAGAGGAAATGTGTCAGAGGGAAAGGAAATGTTCCTTTGTGACTGCATTCCCTAGTGCAAGTGGCGAGGCTGGGTGGGATCTTCCTGGCTCATGGCAGGTGTGTGTGAACCGCAGTGAGATGTTCAGCCTCAAACACTGGAAAGCACTTGTGTAGAGTTTTCAAAATGATCAATGCGAATGCCCAACTGAAGGTCAAGGAAATTAAAATTACGCTCTCAGATGTCTTTTTTTCTTTTGATGAAGATAAGGTCCTCGGGTACTAAACCAGAGCGGCTGGGCTCGGAACCATGTGTCTGCAGCCCCTGTTAAACTCTTTGTGGTGCAGGTTGTGGTTCAGGCTGGCCCTGAGCTCAGCTTCCAACTCACATCACAGCAATCCTCCTGCCTCTGCCTCCCGAGTGCTGGGATGACAGGCGTGAGCCACCACGCCCGGCACTGTGGTATGTGGTACTGGTTGCTGCTGGGCGTGAGTCTCCACACCCAGTATTGTATGTGGTTACCGGGGAATCGAACCCAGGTCCTTGCGCTTGCAAGACAGGCGCCGGAACCGCTGAGCTAACTCCCCAGCCCTGTGGTGCAGGTTTTAATGCCAATGGAAGGTTGGATGGGAACACCCGGACACATGTGTTCCCCTCCTGTGCTGAGCTCTGGCTGCAAGACTGACTCCAGGCAATGGCTTGGCTTCTTCTCCCTGTGGGGTGTAGGGAACTCAGTCCCCAGGAAGGGTGGAGAGATTGCCACGGCACAGCAGTGAAGAAGTCAGAATCATTCTTAGGGCTCCTTCCTAGTGGACCCACTTGAGGTCAAGTATCATCCCCTCTCTCGGGCATGGGTCTGGCAGGAAGAGTCTCTGTGCAGCTAACCTTGGGGCCGGCGGCCTCTCCTCTTCCTCTTGCGCTGCCTCAGACCAGCACCTATACTGAGTCCCCTCATGTGCCAGGAGCGAGGGCTGTGTGTGCTCAGGCGCATCCATGCCTCCCTATCTGGCACTGAAGAGCTTTGGAGGACAAGCAAGGAGGATGGAGAGACAGGGAGCCTGCAGCGATGCCATCAGTGAACTGAGAGCAAAGGAAAGGACAGGAGAGCACTCACTGCGTTTGCTATGTTACAGGGGCTGTCTCTGGGAGTGGGTTGAGGGCTGGTGGTGACAGCATGTGCGGGTGACTCCAGCCAGCAGGGGGTGCAGCTGAAGGGTGATGACAGAAGTGGGGAAGAGCTCGGGCTTTATCGGCCTGAGAGATGCAAGCATCGGAGTGGAAGTGGGCTCCCTTCCTCTGGTGCACATGTGAGCAGAGCCTGGACATGCTGGAGGGGACTGTGCTGGAGGCGTCGGAGGCTGAGGCCAGCAGCAGCCCGACCCACAGAACAGAACCTGAACAAATGAGCCTCCATTGTGAAACTGAGCAAGTACAACAGGGATGGAACAGAAATAATGGTCACAACCTGCAGTCAGGAGAAAGCAGTGACATGTTTTTCACCTTACAGCTCGATTTTAAAATTTAGCAGTCACCATTATTTTTAAAGAGGTGAATAATAGCAATTACTGTTAGTCAGCATTGACTTAAATATCTTTTGTGGAGGTCAGTAAATAATATTAAAATAACAATTTCAAATTTATAGATACATAAAGAAAGCTATTTAACAAAATTGCCTGTAATAAATTAGTGAACCAATGAAATTTTCAATACTAAAAGGTATTAAATAAATTATAGCATATTCAGAGAAATAAATCTAATACTATTTTTATGTATTGCTTTCTCCACTCCTTTCTCCTAGGCTCCCTTCATTTTTAATATGAGGTCATTGAAAGAATTCCTCATTTATCAGTTATCTAACCGTAATAACCTCCAAATGGAATTGTGAATAATAAGACTATATGAGAGAAGAGCTCTAACACCACTGGTTACAGTCCCACAGTCACTTGGTGCACCAGCAGTATCAGACGACCAGATGCCGTGTGATCGTGGGGAAGTAGATTCTCTCATTCACTGACCTCTGGCCACGGTTACCAGTTTCTCTAAGTGGCATTTACACATATGTGTCTATTTTATTTCACTTAAGAGGTATGCCTAAAGGTACGTCTACTTCACTGTACATGTCTCCACCTTTTATTTCTTTATGGCCAAGTAGTATTCTCATGTTTAGAAAAAAAACATATCTTCTTTACCCACTCACTGGTTCATAGGAATTTGCATTGATTCCAAAATTTAGCCTTTACAAACTGCTGCTATAAATAGGTGTGCATACATCACTGTGATATGCTTTTAACTCTTTCAGGAAGATATCCAGCATGTGAATAATTGGGCCAAATGAGCCCTCTAATCATAGCTTTTCGAAGAATCTTCACACTGATTTCCACAATGGTTGCACCAGTTTGCATTCCTGCCAACAATGGAGTGAGGTCCTCCTTTCCTGGCATCCCTGCCTTTGTGTAGATAAGGAAGGCAAAGAAGGCGATGGGGTAAACAAGAGGACCAGGATACTTCATGGCAACGTACAAACTCCTTACCATGAATGTTATCATTTAAAGACAAGCATTCAAAGTGAAAAATGAGCGGGTAGGTAAGGAAGCCTGGATAGGTGTGGTTGTTTTATGTTGTGGAACAGTGAGTCCTTTTTTTCCTTCTTGTTTTTCCTCCCATGACCTTCCAGTCAATCTGAATTCCAGGAATCACTCCTGTGTCTATGTTTGTGAAATAGAGACCTGGAAATTTATATAATTTAATTTCATCAATCAAATGAGTGAATCTGGGTTATTCAGTCCACTAATTTAACTCTGTCTACATTGATGAAATTAACTAGCACATAGCCAAGTCCTTTTTCCCTGTTTTCTTCTCCTCCTCCTCCTTCTTCTTCTTCTTCTTCTTCTTCTTCTTCTTCTTCTTCTTCTTCTTCTTCTTCTTCTTCTTCTTCTTCTTCTCTTCTTCTTTATAGAATGCAAAGGGGAAAAACAGGTAGTTTAAAAAAAGGAAAGCAAAAGAGAACAAAAAGAAGGTATTTTTGCATTTAAGATACAAATAAAATGAAAGATCTTACAAAAATGGCATAATCTGAAAGTTTGTTTACTTCTGATTATGGATGTACACAATTTATAGGAAATGTCGCCATAATGTGCTACAGTAGAGACAAATATGAGCTCTGGGAACAACTCAGATAATCTCGTGTGTGTGTGTGTGTGTGTGTGTGTGTGTGTGTGTGTGTGTGAACTGCTGACCCTGCCTATCTGATCTTACCTAGAAAGAAAAGAAGTCTTATAGCAAAGATCCCATTAACTCAGTGCAAAATAGGTCACTCTAAGACTGAGGCAGGTCACGCTGCTCTCACAATGACAAAACACAGAGGCTGGCGTGTCATGAAGGGTGCTCATCACCTGGACCTTGCATTCTCAAGAAAGTCGTGGCTAGTGCAGGATTCAGAATGGAAGGAAATGACTAAAACCCAAAAATGAAAACTAAGAAAACTGAACTTCCTGTGTGGTGTAGAATAGTCTTTCCAGGCACTAGGGCCTGGACCAGGGCCTTGTGCATGCACACGAGGCAGGTACTCACAGCCTGCTTTTGTCCTTTGTGAAGTAGTTCTCCATAAGCTACAGAGAGCTTATATCAACAGCAAAGGCACCACCCACTGAAATCTGAAGGTCCTGTCCCAGGAATAGGCTGTGGCTTCCCGGAAATCATCGTCACTTCCATGGCAAAGGCTATGGAGTCTGTGATCTGTTTGTAAATGCATTTCAGAACCCATGGTCTACATGTATATGTGTTTCTTCGGCACTTTGAATTCTGTTATGATGGTTGTAACATTTTGTTAGTTTTTTTTTTCCATTAAAGAGTTAAACAGAATCTTTGAGATATATTCATTTGCTGTTTACATGATTTTCATGCTATTGCCTTTTGAAAGATGGTTATTTTTAAACACCAATGAATTTTGTTCTGAATAATTCTCCTCTTTGTATGAGCTTCTTAAGTGCTATGGTTAGGGCATTTCACAGCATTCTAGCAGAGATTTATCTTCATCTAAGTATATATGCTTTATTATTGAGTATCTTTTGGTCAATAATCACTGGACCTAGCTATTGTACTCTATAAAATAATGCTCTGAAAACATCACATTTAGTGATTCAATGGAAATGTAGGAAGGCTCTTTCCTGAAATCCTATTTCATAAACCAGTGACATTAAAGACACTTTAAAACCTGAAGTCATGGTGAGTTGTGGCTCATAAATACTCGGGTGTTTCCATTGGGCAGGGCAATGCAGGGCAGGAGAGTGCAGATGTCTGCATGCAAAGCCAAGACCTCTTCTGTAACTGTGGGGCATTTCCTTGAGGGACAGTTGTCTTATTTTAATCAAATGTCATCTGCATTTTGCACTAAAATGTAGGTATATCAATGCCTGAGATTATAGAAATATAATGATACTAGAGTTTATCCCCAGAATTCATATTCAACCCAACAAGTAAAGGATGCAAGAGCATGCACTATTCAGCACCGTGGTGCCAGAGTAAGGAACTCCACAGACCCATCAACTGGTCAGAGGAGACCTAATGGCCTGCCCGCTGTTGGTGGCTCTAGTTTTCATTTGCTCCTGTTACACTGTCAGATTCTCTGGTGAGAACTGAATCAGCTGACAGACTGAATAAAACACATCTTATCGAATTAAACTTCTGAATCTTTTAACATCATAGAAATGACAATGCTTTGTAAGATATTTTAATAAGTGACACATTATTGTCTTTGAAAATTGAATGTTTTTTCTTAATCTATTTTAAAATCAAGTATGGAAACTTTCTTAAATAATAAATGTAATGATGCATTGTATATATATAATATATATTTAATATATAATATATATATCATGCATTCTAATAACTCAAAACAACTTTTATTAAAAGAGATTTTCTTTAAAAATGAATGATATCTGTAGACTTTAAAAGTATGTTGTTGTTGGCCATGGGGGCCCACCCCTATAATCCCAGAACTCAAGAGGCTGAAACAGGAGGATTGGTGCAAATTTGAGGCCAGTCTGGGCTACAGAGTGAGTTCAGAGCCAGCCTGAACTACAAGGTGAAACTGTATCTCAAAAACAAACACAAGAAAAGGTAAAAAAGTATGTTGTCAGATGATGCTGCTTGGTTGATCTAAATTAGGGTGTATTGGGGCTGAGGATTTAGCTCAGTGGTTCTGGCGCCTGTCTTGCAAGCACAAGAGCCTGGGTTCGATCCTCTGTAACCACATACAATACTGGGCATGGAGACTCACACCCAGCAGCAACCAGAACCACATACCACAGCGCTGGGCGTGGTGGCTCACGCCCGTAATCCCAGCACTCGGGAGGAAGAGGCAGGAGGATTGCTGTGATGTGAGTCTGAGGCTGAGCTCAGAGCCAGCCTGAACTACAAAGTGAGATCCTGTCTCAAAAAACCTAAAAAATAAATAAATAAATAAATAAATTAGGGTGTACTGTACTCTCTATATCATCGTGTTTCTCTAATTTTTTGTAAAATGTTAGGATTTTTTAATATAAAAATTATGGGAGAAAGAAAAGAATTTAAAATACTTTAAAATTACTCCAATATGCATTTCAAATTTTTTAAAAGTGCATTGATGCACATATATAAAATAAGTGCACACATGTTTAGGAATCAAACTATTAGTTCCAGGACCAAGATGAACAGAATCATACATAAAGATGAATCGTAGATGAAGAATCATAAAGTTGCAAAGTTTCTCATCATTCCAGAAGACGAAAATCTACCTCAGAGAAAATTCTTCCATCAGTCTCTTAGGCTAAACAAATGGATATATGTTATCACCATTCAGTACAAAGACAGAATGCTATTCTTATTCTACCTGTGGAAGATTGTCCAACACTGTTTATTTTCCTTTTCTGTTAAATAATACAGCTCAAATAAATCCCTCTTGGTTTCCCTCAGTTCAAATATTTTGATGCTCTATCTCTAACTATGAAGTAAAATTGTTTTACCTTATTAAAGGTAAAATTTTATAAGCTTACCCATTTGAATTAACATATGCTTTATCAGTCTTAATTTAGAGAGATTAGGCACAAATGTATATTTTTTCAAAGAAAATAGGTACTATTTACAAATCATAAGTGCCTTGAAAAAGTTAGAAGATTAATGAATAAGATTAATGACCCAAATATTTTGCAAAACTCTTGCCTTCATTAAAAACATTTCCTTAATTGGATGTTATGAATTTTAAATATTTACCTGTGAGATACATGATTTCCTTAGCTCAGTGTCCAGAAAGTAGGATGAACTAGTCATTCCATTATTGGCACGATGTACCCCACATTCATGATTTAAGGGAGAAAAGGCTTGTTTTGCCTCACAGGTTCAGCGGTTTCGGTCCACTGTTGACTGGCTCCAATGGCGAAACTTGGCAGAAGCACCTGGTGGAGCAGAGCTGCTCAACTCATGGTGGTTACAAAGCAGAGCATGCTGGGAAGAGCCCAGGGGAAGGCCCAGGACACATGCAGTCCCCAGATCAGCCCCCACGAGCCCCTCCCTCCAGCCCATCTCACCTGCTAACAGCCCATGTGGCTGCTCTCTGGTTGGCCACTGCTGAGCCAGCGCCCTGACACTCCGTCTGCTCTTCAGGAAGCTCTAGGTCCAGTCAAGGTGACAGTCAACAAACATATGATAACACAAAATTCACTTAATAATTGAATCGCTCTATATTTAGAATGTAACATGAACAGCATCGAAAAAATTATAGATAAGTTTCAAAACCACAATTCTGAGAAATGTGTCAGTCTACTGTGACCCATAAAGGGTACCTGCTCTTCTTCTCAAACAGCTACTTGCTCTGAATCCTTAAAGGTGAGCTGATGCAGAAATCTGACTCTCTGGTGCATGATAACTGAAGCTCACACCTTTCTGTGATGACCCCTTGGAGAGACTCTTTGGACACCAGACATACTCTCCCACCTTCCAACTCCCATTGTCTCCTTCACTCTACCCCTGTGACACTGAGTTTTCCAGTTGCTTCTGTTGCTTTTTGTATAATTAAGGGGGAAATGAAATATTTCTTGTATCTACATATTTCTCAAAGATGGAGAATAACTCCATGGCGAGTGTAAGTTTCATTGCCAAAACTTTCATGTTTTACAATGATATGTCCAAAGAAAAAGGTTCTAAGCATTATTTGTAGAACAAATATAATAGGAACCATCACTGATGTGTACAAAGATGCCCAGTGCAAGGATTTTTGAGATGAAAAGGGTCCAACACAACTGCTCTCAAGGTAATTCAGGGAAAGAAACTACAGTGAAATTCTTCACTGTGTGGCAGTGCTGAGTTACTGGAGCAGGGCTGACTAGAGCTGTCCCCATCACAGTGTCTGGGTGGCCCAGAGGCCAGCAAGTCTGCAGTTGCTGAGGGGCAGGAGGCACACTTTTTTCACTGTGCTCCAGGTCACTTGTATATTTAATTTCATTTGAATTTAATTGATCAAAGAACATATCTTGAAGATAAAATTTGATTTTTAAACATTATAAGTTCTATACAATTTGTTGCACTGAGGATATTTTAATGAAGTCTTTTTCTGCTGCTTCCCCAAAGAGACCCTACTATCCTTGAGATTTAGCAGGTCCCTTCTCTACTGGAATTCCAGCTTATACACTGACAACACTGAGTGTGGAGATCTTGAGCCCTCACAAAAATTTTCTTGTGAAGCAGAATGATGATTAAGTGGTAGAACTTATTCTACTTGATTTTTAAAATAGAATTAATTAAACCCATGTCAGCATATAGTTTGGTCATCTACCAAGATACGCAAGTAAGTCAAACTGGGTGTCATTTTCTCAAGAAATTTTTTTTAAATTTTTTTTTTTTAGGTTTTTTGAGCAGGGTCTCGCTTTTGTGATTCAGGCTGGCCTTGAGCTCAGTCCCAAACTCACATCACAGTAATCCTCCCTCTGCCTCTCGAGTGCTGGGATTACAGGCATGAGCCACCATGTCCAGCACTGTGGTATGTGGTTCTGGTTGCTGCTGGGCATGAGTCTCCACACCCAGTATGGTATGTGGTTACTGGGGATCAAACCAGGGCCCTTGCACTTGCAAGAGAAGCACCAGAACCACTGAGCTAAATCCCCGGCCCTTCTCAAGAAATTTTTATTGATTTGATTTATATAATTCAAAGTTGAATGATTTGCCATATTTTCATTCTGGAAGTCTGAAATAGCTTTTTCTAGAATCTACATACAGCATTAGGAGCTATAGTGATATCAATTCCAAAGCAAGTTATAGTTTTCGCACTAGTACTTCTTACACGTTAGCCTTGAGCTCATCCCAAACCTGCAATGTCATGTCAGAGAAGACACATTTGTGCCCATTAGAAAAATCTTTATGGTACTGAGGTGAATCAGCTGCCCCAAGAATTATCACTAGAGTAGGAGAAACCAAACATACTCCTTTTTTATGTTAAACTCATTTATCTCAGTCTTCTGAATTGTCTTTTGGTACGTGTTGTTTTCTATGTCTCCGTGTTCGGGCTGGTGCCTTTCCAAATGCTCTCCTCCATTTTAGTTGAGGTGGTCCATGTCTTCTCCGGGGCTCCGTGCACAGCTTCTCCCTCTGAGGCCTCTTCAGCACACCACACACTGGAGCAAACCCGCCGTCTTATGTGGAGTTTGCAGTGATCTCAGTTTCATAAAAATGAGATTCCATTACTGGGCTTTGAAAGCACATCCCTAGAAAAACCTCCCAAATCTCTGTATTAAAATGATGTTTTGAGTTTAAATTGAGAGCTTTCAAATACTATACTTGTGAAACCAAAGGGAACCTTGAAATCAAACAGAGATTAGGATTAATGCTCTAGTTCCATTGCCAAATAGTTGTGTGGCTTTGAACAAATGACTTAACTCTCGGGTCAGCTCTTTTCTGTAACCCAGCAAGAGTCATGCTGTCTCCTCCAACTGCACAGGCATTTTGTGGGGATTTAGAAAGAGCACCTAGCAAAATCTTTTAAAATGATCAAACTCACAGCCACTATTGGTTTATACATGAAGCGATATTCCTCTACTGTTGTATCGTGTTTTTAACGAAACCACTTTTTGAAAAAGTGTGACTACTTCCTAAGAATCTTTCAGTGCTCTGACACCAAGTGGGTGCTCAATGGTGCAATTTTGACTAAGTCCCAGAGGGCTGGAGCAAACCTTCAGGCCCATGGTTTGGTCCACCTGTAGATGTCACACTCCCCTAGGGACAACTAGTTTACCTGTGTTATAAACATAAAGGTTCCTCTACTCTCTCTTGAATTCAGTTTTGATAATCTAACAGTACAGCTCAGAAATACACTGAAAATGCCCTGCTTGATGATCATGTGTGTATTGTAAACAACAGAATGCAGAATGGGCCAGTAGGGGGGAATGTGGGACAGGGGAGAGGTGAGGACTAGGAGCAGCCCACTTTTTCAGGACAGGAATTTGTTTGCCACTAGCAGCTCTCTAAACCTGAATCTTGTGGTGCAGGAGTCTTTATAACCTGCTCTCCTATCATGTGCCTGAAAGCCCTTAAGGTGGAGGTTGGGGTCCAGCTATGAATTCCCAGCCTTAGATCAGGGGTTTGGTCCTTTGTGTCACATGAAGCTTCCTAGGTCACTGCTCTGAGTCACTTTACTATCATAACTAGAGGTGTGGTTCTTACAAACAGCAAACATCATCCCCATGTCTCAGGGAATCCTGGGGTATTAGTGGTTCTGTGCTTACAACAAGCATCTGTCACCTTGGCGTTTGACATTATGCCACATCTGTCATTGCCTGTCACTGATGTTCAGTCCCTCTGTGGCTGACACTAGTCTCGTTCCTCTCTTTGGCTCCATGGGTCCCGTGTGACGCTGTGGTCCTCTCCTCATCCTCCTTGGTCTCTCAGAGCTTTAGAGAACCTCTCTTCTTTGGTTTCCTTCTGCACAACTGGCCATTCCTGTAGTGTCTTCCTGGATGTACCTTAATGAGGAATGAAGTAAAATGTTACAATTAGATGAAATGAAAATTTGACATATTTACCAGGTAACACACACCTAGTTGTGAACCGTCATTTTTTGTTTGCCTAGGAAATAAAATTTTAGCATTACTATCCATTTTTTAACCATTGAATTTTCATCTTCATAGAATTATAAAATAATGTAGTCAAAAACAACCTAAAGTGTACACACCTCTCTAAACAGATTATCACCCTCAGGTCATGCTAGAGGAACCTCCAGCACTTCATTGAAAGACTATCATGCAATTTATTTTTTTCATTTCTTGATAGTATTTCCTCTCATGATGAAAAACTAATCTCTAAACATAATTTTTAAATCACAAAATATGCAGATCAGTTTCATGACTTTTGACCTGATGGTTCGCATAGGCATGGCAGAACTTACATTAACCAGATGGGCATACTTGGGTTTACTTAATAATTCAAAACCAATTTACTAGTAAGTGAATTCTTAGACATTAACATAACCTATAATTTTTCACAAAGAATTCTGGGTTGACTTTGAACAGTCTCTATTTTGTGCTCTTTCAAGACCCAGAATCCAAACTTAACTCTCTTTCCTCAGTTTCCTCCATGTTTGGGTGAATTTCTTGATGAAATTACTGATCATCTCCTGATGGAGGTTACTTTTTCTCCATCTATGGATCTGAGATCCTGTCTGTGATGCAGGAAGTTGGGTACTTTTTGGGGAAAGCTTTGGCTTTGCACAAAGCCACACTTACTCTACATAGAGGATCTTCAGATCTGATTAAATGAGCATCATTTCCCACTATAACTCTGAGAGATGTGTGCACAAAGTGCCTAGTTATACCTCAGTGCAAAGGATATCATACTTCTGGTAAATCTAGATGCACATATTCCATAATTCTATAAATAAATAATTGGGAAGAACAGTAAAACTTTGGACCTGTGGGAAGTTAGTATCAGATATTCCCTCTGTCTCTCTGTCTCTCTCTGTCTGTCTGTCTGTCTGTCAGTCTGTCTCTCTTCCTTCATCTTTCTTTTCCTATATGGCTCACGTCTACCTGGCTTCAGATTCATGGGCTAGGCCATCCTCTTGCCTCAGCCTACCAAGAAACTGACATCACAGGATTGAACCTCTGGATCTGGCTGAAGTTTTAAAAATGTTTCATTTCACTCTCAGAGCAAGAGGAAATAAATTCTTACATATCTTTGAGAAGATAAAAAATACTATTAACAGTATTTCTGAATTTTGTCTTCTGTCTTCAGCTCTCACCTGTGTAATTACCTCATGTTCTCAGGGTCTTGCTGCCAGAAAGGAGTCGGCCTCCCAGTCACTCAAGTCCTGGAGCGCCTGGCCCAGTGTACTGTCAAGGTCTGAGAGCTATGGAAGTAACTGCAGCTCAGAAACTGGCATGGAAAAGTCCAAAAGCTAAATTAGAGTCAGGTGCCCAGTCATTTCTACCTGAGTTTCTGATCAAACACACGAACTCCGGAGGAGAGCTTGCCCTGGAATTTGCAGCGGACCTTCAGCACAAAAAGAACTTCAGTAGAGGGCGCGCTATAGGTGACATCCTGTGGGCGCTGGGTGGATGGCTAAGGATGTGACATCCATCATAACCCGTAACATCAGAATGAAGAAGAGCACAATTCTCCCTGAGAATTCTCTGTGTAGATTTTAATATATCTCTGCTTATTAAAAATAATCTAATCTTTTATTTTTGTTGAAAGAGCTAAGAATATTTACCTTCCAAATTTTAAAAATATCAGTGTCATTTTGATTAATTAGCTAACTGATCACTGTTTTTAAGGCTCACATGGTCTTTTTAAAAATTTTTTAATCTTTATTAGTACATTACATATACACATCATTATTGCACTCCATAATGGGGATTTGTACCAGTATAAGACACAACTTAATTCTCATTTTTTCCCATAGCCCTACCCACCCTACCACCCCCCCCATATACATAAAATTTGTTTCCTTACTTTTTTGTTACAATCTCAACATTTTCTCCCTTCTTCCTATTTTACATTGAGCATTTTCTATTTCACAATATATAACATACAATTCTAGGACTCATTTACATCTTTATTTTCTCATACCAGAGAAAAGATGTGATATGTACCTATGTGTGCCCTATATATTTCATTTACGAGGATATCCTCAAGGTATGTCCATTTAAGTACAAATGATTTAAACTCATTATTTTTAATGACAGAGTAATACTCCATTCTGTAGAAGAACCACAGCTTTTTTCTCCAGTCTCCAGTTGATGGACACTTGGGTTGTTTCCAAGATGTAGCAGTCACAAATTGGGCTGCTATAAACATTGGTGAGGTCCCATTTGTTGATTTCCTCAGCCAATTCTTGTGCTATAGAAGTTTTGTTCATGAAGTCTTTCCCTAAGCCAATATCTTCGAGAGTTTTACCTAGCGTGTTTTGTAGTAGGTTTAGAGTGTCTGTTTTAATATTTAGGTCTCTTATCCACTTTGATTTTAGCTTGGTACATGGTGAAAGAGTTAGATCTAGTTTTAGTCTTTGGCAAGTTAAAGCCTAGTTTTTCTAGCACCATTTGTTAAAGAGGCTATCTTTCCTCCATTGAGGATTTTTGGCTCCTTTGTCAAAGATGAGGTGGCTGAATGTATCTGGAGTAGTTTCTGGATCTTCTAGTCTACTCCACTGATCCTCGGGTCTGTTACTTTGCCAGTACCATGCAGTTTTTATCACAATGGCTTTATAGTATAGTTTAGGGTTGGAGTTGTGATACCCTTGATCATGTCCCTGTTGCTTAGAATTGCTTTTGCTATTCTAAGAATTGCAATTTGCAATTCTTAGAATTGCTTTTGTGGTTCCAGATGAAAGTTTGAATTTTTTTTCTCTGAATCTGTGAAATATGCTGTTGGGATTTCAATCGGGATTGCGCTGAATGTGTAGAGTAGTTTTGGGAGTATAGCCATTTTGACAATATTGGTTCTTCCTACCCAGGAGCAACGTATATCTTTCCAGTTTTTGATATCATCTTCTATTTCCTTTTTCAGAGTACTATAGTTTTCAGAGTAGAGGTCTTTCATCTCCTTTGTTAGAATGATTCCTAGGTATTTTATTTTTTGGGGTGCTATTGTGAATGGGACTGACTCTCCAATTTCTATCTCAGTGGGTCTACTGTTTGTGTATACGAAGTCTATTGATTTTTGAACGTTGATCTTGTAACCAGCTACATGGCTAAAATTGGCAATTAGGTTCAGCAGTTTTTTAATTCAGGTTTTAGGATCCTCTAGATAGAGTATCATGTAATCAGCAAATAATGACAATTTAAATTCTTCTTTTCCAACCTTTATTCTTTTTCTTTCTTTCTCTTGCCTAACTGCTATGGCTAATATTTCCAGAACTATATTGAACAGAAGTAGTGAGAGAGGACATCCTTGTCTTGTTCTGATCTTAGTGTGAAAGGTTTCCATTTTTCACCATTTAGTATGATACTGGCTGAAGGTTTCTCGTACATAGTTTTTATTAGTTTGAGATACAGACCATCTGTTCTGATCTTCTGTAGAGTTTTGAACATAAATGGGTGTTGTATTTTGTCAAACGCTTTTTCTGCATCAATTGAGATGACCATATGATTTTTGTCCTTAAGCCTATTAATACAGTGTATAACATTGATTGATTTACATATGTTAAACCATCCTTGCATCCCTGGGATGAATTCAACTTGGTCAGGGTGTATAATCTTTTTGATAATTCTCTGTATTCTGTTTGCCAGGATCTTATTGAGGATTTTGGCATCAATATTCATTAGAGATATTTGCCTGTAGTTCTCTTTTTTGGTTGGGTCTTTCTCTGCTTTTGGAATCAGGGTAATGGTTGCTTCCAAGAAATAGTTTGGGAGTACTGCTTCCTTTTCAATTTCATTGAAGAGTTTCAGAAGTAGAGGCACTAACTCTTCTTTAAAAGTTTTATAGAATTCAGCAGTAAAACCATCAGGTCCAGGGCTTTTCTTTGTTGGCAAGTTTTTAATTACATTTTCAATTTCACAGAATGTTATTGGAGCATTTAACATTTCTATATCTTCTTTATTCAGCTTTGGGAGTTCATATATGTCTAGAAATCTATCCATTTCTTCTACATTTTCCATTTTATTGAAGCATAAATTTTCAAAGTGGGTGTTTATTATCTTCTGGATTTCCTCTGGGTAGGTAGTAATTTCTCCGTTCTCATTCCTAATAGCATAGATATGAGCCTCTTCCTTCTTTTGTTTAATGAGGATGGCTAAGGGTCTATCAATTTTGTTTATCCTCTCAAAGAACCAACCTTTCAATTCATTGATTTTTGAACCGTTCTCTTGGTTTCTATTGCATTAATTTCTGCCCTGATCCTTATAATTTCTTGCCTAGTGCGAGCTTTGGGTTTCTTTTGCTCCTCTCTTTCTAACTGCTTGAGGTTCAGCATTAAGTTGTTTATTTGAGCTTGCTCCATTTTCTGGATGTAGGCTTTCACTGCTATGAATTTTCCTCGCAGAACTGCTTTCATTGTGTCCCATAAATTTCTATATGTTGTACTGGGGTTATCATTTAGGTGTAAGAACTGCTCAATTTCTTCTCTAATTTCGTCTGTGACCCATTAGTTGGTCAGCAGAATGTTGTTCAGTTTCCATGTGTTTGTGAAGAACCTGGGCTTTCCTTTGCTACTCACCTCCAATTTCAGGGCACTATGGTCTGACAGTATACAAGGGATAACTTCAGTCCCTTTATATTTACTTAAACCTGTTCTATGAATGAGCACATGGTCTATTTTGGAGAATGATCCATGAGGAGCTGAGAAGAATGTATATTCTGACTTTGTGGGGTGAAATACTCTGTAGACATCTATTAAGTCCATTTGCTGAAGAGTCTGGTTGAGCTCATGGATTTCCTTAGTGACTTTTTGTCCAGTCAATCTGTCTCTTTGTGACAGTGGGGTATTGAAGTCCTCTACTATGATTGTATTGGAGTTTATCTGGTTTTTTAAGTCCTTTTATATTTGTTTTGTACAGTTGGGAGCATTAAAATTTGGAGCATAGATATTTAAGATTGTGATTTTTGCCTCTTGGATTTTTCCCTAAACTAAAAGATAGTGTCCATCTTTATCTCTCTTTCTCAGCTTTGGCTTGAAGTTTATTTTGTCTGCAAATAAAATCGCCACTCCTGCTTTCTTGCTGTTTCCAGTCGCATGGAGTATTGTTTTCCATCCCTTTACTTTTAGTCCATGGGTTTCTTTTTGAATTAGGTGTATTTCTTGTATGCAGCAGATTATAGGATCTTGCTTTTTGATCCACTCTGCCAGTCTGTATCTCTTAATTGGCGTGTTGAGTCCATTGACATTAATGGTTATGACTGATATAGGTAAATTGAGTACTGCCATGTTTTCCTCTTCTTGGCTGTGTTATTCTACTTCTGCCCTTTCCCCATCAGTTTCTTGTTTGGTCCCATGGGTTGACTCGGTTAGGTCTCATGGATTTGTAACTTTCCTTATTTTTCTCCAAGATATTCTTTAAAATGTTTTGGAGCACAGGTTTTGTATTTGTGAAATTTTTCAGGTGTTCCTTGTCATGAAAGTATCTTATTTCCCCATCAATTTTGAAGGACAGTTTGGCAGTATACATCAGTCTGGGTTGGAAGTTGTTTTCCTTTAGGGCTTGGAAGACTTCACTCCAGGCTCTTCTTGCATTGAGTGTTTGAGTTGAGAAGTCCGCTGTGATCCTGACGGCCTTCCCTTGGAATGTAACTGTTTTGTTTTCTCTTGCTACTTTCAGTCTTTCATTCTCTTTTTTTGATATCTGGGACTTTTATGATGATACGCCTAGGTGTAGATTTTTTCATGTCATGGGCATGTGGCATTCTGTATGCTTCATATATTTGTATGTCCAATTCTTTACCTTTTTCTGTGAAGTTTTCTGCCGTTATCTCTGTGAATAGCTTTTTGATGTGTTTAGCATTGTCTCCTGCTTTCTCAGTGACTCCAATCAATCTTATGTTATTATTTTTTGAATCATCTAGGAGCTGTTGGATTGACTTTTCATTATCGCTTGCTTTTTTCCATAGATTATGCCTTTCCATTTCATTGGTTGAGATCCTGTCTTCTAGGTCTGAAATTTGGTCTTCTGCCAAATTCATTCTATTGCACAAACTTCATTTTTCTTTCTTAATTTCCTGGGCTTCTGTTTGTAGGTGTTTAAAAGGTTCCATTGCTTTTGCTATCTTGGATTCTATCAACTCCATGATTTCCTCTTTAGCTTTATTAATCATCATGTTGACAGTGTCCCATATCTCTGCTTTCATCTCAGAGATCAGTTCTGATTTCCCTTTTACTAGATCTGCTTTGGTTACCATTTCAGAGGGCCCTGGAGACTGGGCTTCACACTTTTGTATTTCCCTTCCCCCTGTGTTACTTGGAGGTGAGGATCTTTGTGTCTGAGATTTGGAGTGTTTCCTCATCTCTGACCTGCCCTGTTTTCTGACGCTGTTTGTTGCAAGTCTCTTTCCTCCTAATAGTTAGGAACCTTAAAATAGCAGTGTTTCCTGGGTTGTTCTTTGCAGTCTGTATTGGGACCTAAAGAAAAACCCCTAGTTCTCGCACACCATATGAGGCACTCAATCAATACAGTCAGAACACCTTCTCCTGTCTGCTTTAGAGGCAGGAAGACTGTGGCTCCTGAACTACTACAATGGCACTGCCTGAGGTTCCAATGGGCCCACCTGCTCAGCAATACAGTCTCTGGGCTCACTTGTGCAGTCTTCCTGGAGGCCAGAAGGCTGTAGGCCCTGTGTAGCTACAATGGTAGGGGATGTTGTTCCAGCAGGCCCACCTACTCACCAATACAAGGTGACTGGATGTGCTTCTGCAGTTGCTGTGGAGAAAGTCAGATTCTGACTTGCTAACCTCAGTTCCTGGGCACTCTTCCGGTGTAGGCCTGGAAGCCAGCAAGCTCCAACCCCGGCACAGATTCCGTGGCACAGACTCGGTGCCGCAGTCACCGTTTCCCGAGCCACCCGCTGCTAAACTCAGTCCCTGGGCACTCTTCCAGAGTGGGCCTGGAGGGCAGTAAGCTCCAACCCCTGCACAGATTCGGCGGCACAGTCGCCGTTTCTTGAGCCGCCCGCTGCTAAACTCAGTCCCTGGGCGCTCTTCCGGCATAGGCCAGGAAGCCAGTAAGGTCTAACCCTGGCGCAGATTCAGTGACGTAGACTCGGTGCCGCAGTTGCCGTTTTCTGAGCCGCCCGCTGCTAACCTCAGTCCCTGGGCGCTCTTCCGGTGTGGTCCTGGAGGCCAGCAAGCTCCAACCCCGGCGCAGATTCCATGACGCAGACTCGGTGACGCAGACTCGGTGCCACAGACTTGGTGCCGCAGTTGCCGTTTCCCGCGCTGCCCGCTGCTAACCTCAGTGTCTGGGTGCTCTTCTGGCGTGGGCCCGGAGGCCTGTGAGCTCCAACCCTGGCGCAGATTCAGTGGCATGGTTGTCATTTCCCTAGATGCCCGCTGGTAACCTCAGTCCCTGGGCGCTCTTCCGGCATGGGCCTGGAGGCAGGTAAGCTCCAACCCCAGCGCAGATTCGGTGGCACAGTCGCCGTTTCCTGAGCCGCCCGCTGCTAAACTCAGTCCCTGGGTGCTCTTCCGGTGTCGGCCTGGAGGACAGTAAGCTCCAACCGCGGCACAGATTCAGTGGTACAGTCGCCGTTTCCTGAGCCTCCCGTTGCTAACCTCAGTCCCCTGGCGCTCCTCTGGTGTGGGTCTGGAGGCTGGCAAGTTCCAACCCCGGCACAGATTCGGTGGCACAGTTGTTGTTTACCGAGCCGCCTGCTGCTAACCCCAGTCCCTGGGCGCACCTCTGGTGTGGGCCTGGAGGCCAGTAAGCTCCAACCCTGGCGCAGATTCAGTGATGTAGACTCAGTGCCGCAGTCATCGTTTCCCGAGCTGCCCGCTGCTAAACTCAGTCCCTGGGCGCTCTTCTGGCATAGGCCTGGAGGCCAGTAAGCTCCAACCCTGGCACAGATTCAGTGGTACGTTAGCCGTTTCCTGAGCCACCCACTGCTAACCTCAGTCCCCTGGTGCTCCTCCGGTGTGGGCCTGGAGACTGGCAAGCTCCAACCCTGGCGCAGATTTGGTGGCACAGTCGCCATTTCCCTAGATGCCCGCTGCTAACCTCAGTCCCTGGGCGCTCTTCTGGCATGGGCCTGGAGGCCAGTAAGCTCTAACCCCGGCGCCAAGGCTCACATGGTCTTATCTTAAACAAATATTTACATCTCCTCTGACAATTCTTTACATTTTTGACTTTTTAAAAGTATATCATGAGTTAAGAAAAATACATGAAATATTTGGATAAATTATAAACCTCAAATCAGTTTTCAGAGATTTCACAAAGATTTGGTCCTTCACCTGATAAAAAGAACAATGCTATACATAGATTTTTTTTTTTTTGATGTGCTCAGTGATTTTTTTTTTTAAACTAACCGCAACATTAGTTTAAGGGCTGTCTAGCAAGTCTAGTTATTAAACTAAAAGAAACAAGCAGTCATTTTAAAAGTATGAATAAAAATATTATTGTATCGGTCAGTTTGACAGCCATAGCAAAGTACCACTGATCTCACAGATTTAATAGCGCAAAGTAATTTTTCCACAGTTATGGAGGCAGAACTCTGAGATAAGGGAGCTGGTGGCATTAATCTCAGCAAGCTCTCACCCTCCACTTACAGGTCGCTACTTTCTCTTGTGCAATCCTCTTCCCTTGAACTTCCTGCAAGGAATCCATCATGTTGGATCAGCATCCCCACCACTGAGATCCATTTGATCTCATTTGGGTCCTTAGAGATTGTATTTCCAATTGTACAGTAGTCATTTCAGTTGGTATATGATATTATTATTTTGGTAGTTTGGAAATGTTTCCTTGGAAAAATTTCCTGGATGGTCAGAGCATTAACAAATGTCCAGACCCACTGTACCAATTATACAATTTCAAGCTAACCTCTAAGTTCTAAGGACAGAAATCTAATCTGCAGGATTCTCCATTGCTGGTAGGACAGAGAAACAAGTTATTTTTCCAACCTCCAAGTCTCTCTTGGTCTGTTGCTATTTCCTTCCTCTCGTTACCTTCAGTGTTTCCATGAGCTGAAATCTCCCTCACTTTGTCAGTTAATTTACACTCACTTCTCTCAGCCCCCTTCTACCAGAGGTCTCACCATGCTGTTTTCTTTACATGTGACTTTGTTTCTCGGAAGGTCCCGGTGACGCCTGATTTACACCTGGCATCTCAGTTCATCTCTGACTTCATCTGGTCTCTTCTCCTTGACTACCAAGGGAAAGTTAATTAACTCCACACACATGCACTTAAAAACTATTGTAACTTACAGTGATGTTTGTACTTGAATTTTTCTCTATGATTACACAGTGAGTTTCAGGAAAGCATGGACATGCCTAATTCTACTTAGTATATTCATAGCATATAGCTGACATCCATAATGTGCTGAGTGTGAATTTACTGTTTAAGTGAATGAACAAATTGCTGCTCTGTTACGTACTGCCAAGACTGATTATATCTTCCTCTATGGTAGATAAGATGCTACTTCCAAATATGATAGATAACTAAAATGATGTGATCAGACACTGATAAAAATTCACTAAATAATAAGAGGCTTAGTACTTTCTATTATAAGAAGATCAGAGGTAGATAGTAATAGCAGTTTAGTCTAGTAATCAGATGGGGTCACATTTTAAATTCTATCCCTCCCAACTTAGAGAACACACTTATCTTTATAAATACCTGCAACAGCTTTAAATTCACTCTCCTCAATAAGGAAATAAGGATGCAAATGTCACTTTTCCTATAGTGGTCCTTTGAGTATAATTGAATTAACACATTAAAAATTTCTGAGTGTCATTTAAGCACTTTAACATTATTATTATAATTCTCCTCAGTGTCTTGAACACTATTCATTTGAGGCTACGCATGGTTAACCATTTAAAAGACATCACAGGGCTGGGGAGTTAGCTCAGTAGTTCCGGCGCCTGTCTTGCAAGTGCAAGGACCCAAGTTCAATCCCCACTAACCACATACCATACTGGGCATGGAGACTCACGCCCAGCAGCAACCAGTACCACATACCACAGTGCCGGGTGTGGTGGCTCACGCCTGTAATCCCAGCACTTGGGAGGCAGAGGCAGGAAGATTGCTGTGATGTGAGTTTTAGGCTGAGCTCAGGGCCAGCCTGAACCACAAAGCGAGACCCTGTCTCAAAAAACCATAAAAAAAAAAGACATCACAAACTTTTAGTACTTTCTTATTTACTATATCAATTAGGACTAGATTCAACTAGATTCACCTGCTGGTAACAAAGTGTCACAGTCTTGGTTTAAGCACAACTTTATCTGTGGACCAAGAAGTTGAAGGTAGGCAGCCATGGACAGGACCATAAGAGAGATTCTCTGTAACTTGCTCCAGTGGCCTCTGCACATTCAAGCTAGGAAACTTGAGTCACAGAGTGTGTGATGACAGCAGATGGCTTTGCATACTCGTGCAGAAGTGGCCCTTCTTGCCTGGCATATTGGCACACAGCTGTCATCTCAACACTGAGAGGCTGAAGCTGAAAGCTTAGAGGTTCTGGGCTACTCAACAAGTATGCAAACTGCCATTGTTAAATGAAAAACTAGAAATGGCTCAGTGTGAAGACCTTGGGCTCTGTCCACAGGGTTACGAAATAGAAAAAACATGAGCAAGAGGGGCTGCAGGAGAGGGAATTAAGTCTTAGCAGTGTGGTCAGCTGTAGCAGCCTTGCTGTTGAACTTATGTCCCGATCCCATTCTGTGTCCTTCAGGAAATTCAGTCACTGTTACCAACATCCCATTCCAAGTCACCCTCTTGAAAAATATGTGCAATGAGCATTATTTAATTTTGAGCCAAGTTCAGACTTTCAGAACAGTCCAGAGGCACGCATAAGAACAAACACCAATTAGGGCTGATGTGATTCAGATATTTAAAAAAAATGAAATACTTTTCATATTTGTGCAGCATATACAACTCTTCATTTATTTTTTTGAATCCTAGAGCAATTTGAAAGGAGAGAGAAAAATATTTTCTTTTCTTAAGGCTGCCAAGAATAAAGCTTTTCTCATTTGTTAAAATAAAGAGAGGTAATAAGCTAAAATAAGAACCCATTGACCTCACTCCTGAACCCAGATGCTTCTAGAAAAAACACTTCTTTTATAGCGAAATCAAGTTTGGTTCTTTTTATAGTCATGGTGCTTTGGTGAGTCCTGGCTAGGTTTCAAGCTTTACTGATAAAAGCGGCCTCAAGGAGGACTATAGGAATTGGTGGTGGACCACAAGGGGTCTCTTCTGACTCTCAGAATTCTGCTGAAGGAGTTACTGTATGGCTGTAACAGCTCAAGTGAGTTGGTCCTTTGTATCAGTTAAACTTGTGGTTTTGTGGTGATCAACACATACTATTGTAAATGCAAGAAAGTGGTCCACAGTCATATAGCAACCGCAGCATTGTGTGGACTTCACCGTTTTACCACCACACCACCCCACCACACTGACTTCCCTCTTCAGTCTGCCATCTAAAGCTATGGTATCCACTTTAATTTTTTAAATGATGTTATTGGTACATTTTGTACATACAGTATGATTACATGCAACACTGAGAACTTGTACCTGTACATAGGACATCTTGATTCTCCTTTTTCCCTTTTCTCTGCCCTCCCTACAACCCCCACCTCCTAGATACATAAGCTTTGTTTCTTTTCATTTTTCCTATCAAGTTTTTTTCTTTCCCTCTATCAATACCAAATACTTTACTCACATCTTTATAGCCCACTCACTGCATCTTTCCAACCCACGAAGCCCTGGGAGCACAGGCTACTTTAAAGGATTAATGTTTCACAGTACTATATTATGAACTCATCAAGGTAGTTGCTTTTACAGAGTTGCTTATTTCATTTGTTAAGATGTGTTCATATCTTTGGATGTGCTGAAAACTCATCCTTTTCTTCAAAGTATTGAATGATAGTGCATTGTATGGGATTTACAGCAATTTAATCATTAATCTATTGAAAGATATCTTGGCTGTTTCAAGTTTAAAGTATAAACAAAATGGCTATAACTGTATGCATGATTTTTTTTTTCTTTTGAGGGGAGTTAGTCAGAGATGAGCTCTCTGCTTGGGTGTACCCACTGTATCTTGGTTGTCTATGCAGTGCCTTTGATGTGCCATTTGACTAACATCATTCTGTTTTGGTAGAAGCAGTATGCCAGCAAATTGAAATCAAATTGTGTCTATTTTTTTACTTCTTCCTTCTTCCTTTATCTTCAGTAATTTATTGTTTTCTCTAATTCTTTTATCATGTAAGTTAAATTTAGGAGCAATTTTCCCATGTTTACAGTACAATGTCATGATTTTCCAGGGGGTTATACTGAGTCTGTACAACAGTTTGGAAAAATTAACATTTTCTTATTGGTATAGTATACATATAAGTAGTGATTACATTCACCATAGGAAATTTGTACCTTATATTTCTTTATTTTGTTGTTGTTGTTGTTGAAATCTTTATTGGTACATTACAAATACACATCATAATTGCACTCAACAATGAGAATTTGTACCAGTATATGACACAATTTAATTCTCATTTTTTCCTATAGCCCTAGCACCCTACCACCCCACCCCTATATACATAAAATTTGTTTCCTTTCTTTTTTGTTATAATCTCATTATTTTTCCCCCTTCACCCTATTTCATTTTGAGTATTTTATATTTCACAATATATAACATACAATTCTAGGACTCATTTACACCTTTATTTTCTCATACCAGAGAAAAGATATGATATTTATCTGTGACCTATTTATTTCACTTATGAGGATATCCTCAAGCCATGTCCATTTAAGTATAAATGATTCAAACTTATCATTTTTATGGCAGAGTAATACTCCACTCTGTAGAAGAACAACCACTTTTTTATCCAGTCTCCAGTTGATGGACATTTGGGTTGTTTTCAACATTTAGCAATCACAAACTGAGCTGCTATAGACATGGGTGCACATATGTCACTGTGATATGAATTTTTAAATTGTTTTGCGTATATACCTAGCAGAGCGATGGCTGGGTCAAATGGGACCTCCAATCCTAGCTTTTTGAGGAATCTCCAAACTGATCTCCACAGGGGTTGTACTAGTCTACAGCCCCACCAAGAGTGGAGAAGGATTCCTTCTTCTCCACAGACTCGCCAACATTTGCTGTTGGCTGAATCTGAAATGGCAGCCATTCTATGTGGAGTGAGATGAAATCTCAATGTTGTTTTCATCTTCATCTCTTGGATGACTAATGACGTAGAGCATTTCTTTACATACTTCTTAGCTGGTCGTCTTCCTCTGAAAAGTATCTGTTCATTTCAGATGCCCATTTTTGAATTGGGTCATTAAATTTGGATGGGCTGATTTTTTTTGAGCTCTTTATATATTCTAGATAGTAACTCTTTGTCTGAGGAACAGCTGGTAAAGATTTTTTCCCACATTGTTGGTTGCGTTTTTGCTCTGTTGGTGGTTTCTTTTGCTGTGCAGAGGCTTTTTAAAATAATGAGGTCCTATTTGCTGATTTCTTCTGCCAATTCCTGTGCTATAGAGGTTTTGTTCATGAAGTCTTTCCCTAAGCCAATGTCTTCAAGATTTTTACCTAACCTGTTTTGCAGCAGGTTTAGAGTGTCTGTTTTAATATTTAGATCTCTTATTCACTTTGATTTTAGCTTGGTACATGGTGAAAGAGCTAGGTCTAGCATTAGTCTTTGGTAGGTTACAGCCTAGTTTTTCCAGCACCATTTGTTAAAGAGGCTATCTTTCCTCTATTGAGGATTTTTGGCACCTTTGTCAAAGATGAGGTGGCTCAGTGTATCTGGAGTAGTTTCTGGATCTTCTAGTCTACTCTTTTGATCCTCAGGTATGTTACTTTGCCAGTATCATGCAGTTTTTATCAAGGTGGCTTTATAGTATAGTTTCAGGTTCAGAGTTGTAATACCCCCCCCACCATGTCCCTGTTGCTTAGAATTGCTTTTGCTATTCTAGATCTTTTGTGGCTCCAGATGAAAGTTTGGATTTTTTTTCTCTAGATCTGTGAAATATGCTGTTGGGATTTCAATCAGGATTGCATTGAATCTGTATAGTAGTTTTGAGAGCATAGCCATTTTGATGGTATTGGTTCTTCCTACCCAGGAACAAGGTATGTCTTTCCATGTTTTGAAGGCTCTGGCTCTGTATTGCTACAATGGCGCTGCATCAGGTTTGAATAGGCCCACCTACTCACCAATATAGAGTCCCAGGGCTCACTTGTGTAGTTGGCCTGAAGGCCAGTAGGCTTTGGCCCCTGTGCAGCTGCAATTGTACTGGCTTACATTCCAACAGGCCCACCTACTCAGCAATACAGAGTCTGTGGATATGCTTCTGCCATTGATGTGAAGAAACACAAGCTCTGGCCTTGTTTAGCTCTGATGGCGCTGGCTTCCTCTTCCCGGGCTCTGCCCCTGTAATCCTGAATCCCTGGGTGCTCTTCCAGCATGAGTTTGGAGGCCAGTTGGCTCTGACCCAGGTGTTACAGCAATGGCGCCGACAGCCTCTGCGGCGCTGCTGCTGTTATACTCTGTCCCTGGGCACTCTTCTGGCGTGGGCCCGGAGGCTGGTGGCCTCCGACCCCGGTGCGACTGCAGTACTGATTTTTCTTTTTTTACCCAATTCCCTTTCTTCCCTTCAGCCACTGTTTCACTCCTTATTTACAAAAGCTTGGCTTCCATTTTTCTCCTATTTTATTTTCTCCTCCTTCTTTTTCCCCTTCCTCCTCCCTGTTCCCCTTCCCATGTAAACATTTTTCCCATTTTTCAATCTCTCTTATACATTTTGCTCCTTCATTATACTTTTTTTTCTCATCTCAGAAGAAACAATGCAGTTATTTATGCCTGCGTGTCTGATTCACTTCATGTAAGCATAGGCCCTCAACGTTATCTGTTCACCTGTAAATGCTTCCAGTTTATCCTTCTTTATAACAATGTAGTGCCCCAGTCTATAAAAATACCACATCTTATTTATCCATTCATCTGCTGATATGCAATTGGTCCGATTCCAAGATTTTAAAACTACAAACTGTGCCACTATGAATATGGGAGTATATAATGGCTGTGGTATGACCTTTTTAAAAATTATTTTGAGAAGATATCTATAGGGGAATAGCTGGATCTTATGGAATCTCTAGTTTGTGTTCTTTGAGAACTCTCCACACTGATTTGCACAATAGTTCCCCCAGCCTACACTCCTAATAGTGAGGAAGGGCTCCTTTATCTTCACCACTCCACTTGCATCTGTATTTTGTAGATTTCTCCATTTTTTTCTGAAGTGAATTGGAGTATAAGTGATATTTTAATTTACATATGTTGATACTGTTTAATATTTTCAAATGTATGATAGGCACTATGAAATAGGAAGGGTATATTTAGATGGAAAAGAGAAATGGCGGTAGGGAAGGTAAAGAAGAGAAAGAAAAATTTTGATGGTAAAAATAAGAGAAACAAGGCTTATGTACACAGGGTGGAGATGTTTGTAGGGAGGGAAGGAGAATGGGAAAAAACAAGAATCAGTATGTGTCATGTACAGTACAAATTCTCAATGGTAAATGTGATCATAATGTATGTATAACATGTACCAATTAAATCATTTTATTATTTATACTGGAATATGAATTATCTCCATATCACAGGCAACCCACAGAGAAGTATACATGTGTGTTTATGTGTTCAGAACAATGATTATTTATTTGCTAATATATACTCAAAGAAATGGATATCAGAAATTAACAGGATATTCTCTATTTAAATTACTTCTCACAGGTCTATTTTACTTTTTTTCTGCAGTGAAATCGGTATGAAGTTTTTGAACATCAGGGAAGAGATTCCTGGCAATCTCTTAGTTATTCTAGCTTTTTAAGTACAATCGCAGCTTGGCAGGAGGCTGGAGATGTATGTGAGAAAAACAGCTTGGTCCTTGGTCACATGTGGCTGAGATACTAGGGCCTACCTCCAGTGCACAGGTACACATCTCACACCTTAGTTGAGCTCAAAAACAGAGGAAAGTTGGGCGGGCAGGCCCGGAAGCTGGTCGCACCCTGAGTGGATTTCCCCACTGCTCCAGATCTCCGGGTTCTGTCAGAGAGAAGCTTGCCTTCATGCCAAGCATGGGATCCCTGCTGTGTCCTATGCTGTGGGCAGCAAGAGTGATGGTCGCTGAGTCCGGACACCTGGTGGAGACTTAGAAACCTGTGAGCCATGCACTGCTCTTGCCTTGAGTTTCCCAAAAATTGTCCTGGGCGTTTTCACCCCATTTTTTTGAGTTTGGGTGGGAAAGAACTTCAAAATATTTTCATGTCTAGATATCAATGAGTTCTTATGTGAGAGTGATATAATTTAGTGGTTCAACAGTCGTGATGAATAAATGTCACACCTTTCCTAACATTTATGTGTACCAAACACCCCTTTATGTGCTCATAGTAATTCTGCTCAGTTTTACTCTTCTTAAGATGTTCTTTAAAAATATAGACAAGTATTTAGTAAAAGCTTTGATAATTATATAGCAATAGGATAGCTAACCAGAGTTACTTTCAGTACATATTTTAGATTCATCAGACTATTTCTGAAATAAAGTCTGTCTTTACATACTAGATACATAAATTTTATCTGAAAACACTATCATGATATAATTTATGAATATTTCATGGTTTGCACAGCAGAAAATCATTCCTTTGTCTCTTCTGCCTCATAGCCAGCAAATGTTATGTCATACTAAGGGCCTGAGCTCTGAAAAACTTAGAAAGAATGTCTAAAAGATGGCAAATGCATCCTGTTTCTGAGAATGATGATCACAAAGTTACTTTTATATTTACATTATTCATGCTTGACTCACCATAATGGATTGACTTACAATTAGCCCTAGACAGAGTACCTGCAGTAGGAGAAAGAATTCTATGCCTGTCAGAGAAGTTATGTTTCAATTCAGCATTTGCTATGATAGCTGTATCAGTTACTACTGGTGTGTGACAGATTGCTCCAGGCCTGAAGCATCAGCATCCAAGACAATTTAGCAGAAGACGTCCATCCTTGTAAGCAGCTTGAACACACCCGTGTCCTGGAGTCTGGCTTCCCCCTGAGTAAGAAACTCAAGAAATTGAGGGCCAGGGGGAATCTGTACTAGGCTTCCTGACCTGATTGTAGGAGCCATAACCATTCACACACATTCTATTCAGTGGAAGTAAGTCAGTAGCATGGAGGCACTCCACAGCAGAGTCAGGCTCCTCCACTTAAAGTGGAAAATGAGGAATCTGTGGGTCTATTTCATGATCATAATACCAATCCAATCACCATGTGATCGTGAGTCATGAAGTATCTCTGTGATTCATCTTTCTCCACAAGTACAGACCACAAGGCTGATCCCAGAGAATGACCAGAGTTACCCAATATAATGAGGCAGTTGGCACTTTTGTCCACTGAAACCTGGTTCATGAATGTGTGAATGACCAGATGATCATTTCAGGCCACCTTTGGTGCTTTTTTGTGCTGTACTTGATACACACACACACACACACACACACACACACACACACACACACACACACATAATTATATATATATATTATATATATATTATATATAAAATATATATTATATATAATATAAATATATAATATAAAATATATATATTATATATAAAATATATATATTATATATAAAATATATATATTATATATAAAATATATATTATATATATTATATATATAGGACATTTTGTCTAGAGACCTCTGATCTAGGCAGATACTGTCTCTATGCGAATTCCTCTATAGAGAAACACCCTGTAAAGCTGTGCTGAAGGGCAATGTCTCTGTGGGCACCCGTCTTCTCAGGAACTAGGGAGGCAGAGGTGGCAGGGATGAGAGTTCAAGCCCAGCTTGGACAATGTAGTGGGAAACACTAGTAATAATGGTAATAATAAAAGTCAGTGATATCAAAGGAATGAGGCATGTATTTTGCTGTGATCACATAGAATTTTAATATGAAAAATTTAATTTTCAGAGTGAGGCAGAAATAAAGCTTAAGAATTGTCATATTTTTTGGTGTCTCAATCCAATACAAGGATTATGTTTATTTTTTATCTTTGCATCTTACTTTTCCCCATATGACAGGAGTTGGCACAGCAAGTGGCAGGAGGTTGGCACTGCCATCATAATCCCCGAGGTCAGCACCTCAGACTCCTTGTGCTCCATGGGCTAACCTGGTTCCCGTCTCTGTCCTCTGTGCTCCAAGGGGCGGAGCTATTTTCCAAGCAGTTAGAAGAAGGAAAATAGAACAAAATGTGTGTACAGTTTATTGCTTTATTTTTATTTTAGGTTTGCAATAAATTTTGACTTATGGAAAAGTTTTTAAAAGCATAGAGACTTCCCATGTGCCTTTCATCCAGTCTTATTCACTGATAACATCTTTCATAAATATAATTTATAGGCAGAAGAAAAAAAGCACTTACTATGAAGCCATCTAGTAATGGCTGTTAGTCTCACTGTAACTACTAGAACAATTATTATTAAACACTATTAAGAATGCATAGATAATGCAAAATATGATAATTTATAATAAAGTATAAAATAAAATAGAGTAACAAAGGATATTTTTGACAATGGTATTGATAGTATTAGTGCTAATCTTACTTAACAGGACTGATTCACAGACTTGTTAAACCTTTCCATTTTGCAAGAATATCTTTTTTTCTGGCACAGGACCACAGTGCACACATCTGTCATGTGACCCTTATTGTCTATTGCCTGTGCCAGTTCCTTCATATTTTTTTATTTTTATGACCTTGAGAGTTTTGAAGAATAGTGATCTCTTACCTTGTGGAATGTTTCTTAATTTGGATTTGTCTGAAGTTTTCTTATGACTAAACCAAGTTGTATAATTTTGCAAAAATAATTTATTTTCTCATTACGTAGCATCAGGGCTCCATGACCTGTAAAGCTGGATTTGGGGTTTTGATGGCATCTTCCAGGTGTTCTCCTTCTAACATGATGAATTTTCACTTTGCAATTTCTTGGCATCTTCTGGGAAAGTATTTTGAGACTATGGAAATATTCTATATTTTCATCATCCACGTTTCTCACTAATTTTAGCACCCATAATGGATTTCATCTACAACAGCTATTTCTATAGTGCTGATTTGATTTGATTTGATGATTTTGTAGGTATGTACATATCTATGAATCCACAAAAGATCACAGAAATAAAAGACATAGATTAATACTGAATCATAACCACCTACTTGGCAAATTAACAACAAAGGTTTAAAAAGTATAAAGTATAAAAAAGTATAAAGTTTGAATTTCTTATCAGAAGGCAGCAGTTTTCTTTTCTCCATATAGAAAAATGTAAATAGATTTACAAACGAAGGCCATAGACACTGGCAAAATTCAAAGAGAATACCAAAACATCATAGCTCATCTTTGTGAGTCCAAAATATCCAGCTAAGAAGTGACTGGAAGGCTGTCACCGTGTATTTTTCAAACTGGGAAGAGGACAAGTGGTATAGCTTTCCGATATGGTGACCCTTGAATTCACATGACAAGGAGAGAAAGAAAGTGTGACTCTTCCTTCATTCTACATCACCATCAAATTCTCTTCAAAATGAGAGGTAATTAGTATCTCCATTACCACCCTCAAGATGAGTTTAAGTACAGAAAAGGATGTGTACATTGAGAGGCTCAGTCAGCTCTCCAGCAGTATTAGTGATCTGCCCCACGGACGCCGAGACAGATTTTCTTCTAGCTATCCACACAGAAGTGTGTCAGCCTTTGAGAAAAAGAACTGAGCAGTATCAGCAAAGAGCTGCTTTAAACATGATAATCAAGTCATGTCATACACTGGAACAAATTGTCATCGTTGAGTGTGATCAGGATATGTGTATAAAATGTACCTATTTCACAATTTAAAAAATAAAATAATAATAATAAGAAAACAATCTGGCCCTTGAGAGGTTACGTGTGGCAGACAGGCAGTGGTGTGGATTCTACATGGATCATCACCACCGTTGTTTCCTAAAACAGAAAGGACCTGCATAGATGGTGTGCACGTAGACTTTTCTTGGGTGAACTCTAGATCGGATGTCTGTCTTTTTCTTTCTAGTGAAGTGTTTTCATGCCTGTCACTGACAAGGCTGGAAGAATAGCCCAAGAATCAAGCACAGAACCTCAGGCGGAGAGTAAGATACCTTGGCCTTGATCCTCCTAAGAACCGTCCTGTATGCTTCAAAACAGAGTAAGGATCACATGAGGCTAGTGATCCAGGGCACAGTTAGCCTCTCCTCACACTCTCACTGTCCAGGAACTGTTTTGAGAGCAAGCATTTTGCCTGAATTTATCTCCTTAAGGATAGGCCAACCACACTATGTGTGTCTTATATAAAGAGGTTTCAGTCACTTGATATAGGTGACCACAGGACCTTACATGGTGTAGCAGGAGACAAGGAAGAAAAGTGGAGGACTGACTGCAGGTGAGCGTCTGCAGGAAATGTGAGGTGGGAGCTTACCCTGTTCACACCATGCTACTCCAGGGGGGTGACAGAGAAATCTTCCAAGGTTAAACTCCAAATGAAACTAAGGATTCAACTAATATAAGTGAAAACACAATAACTTACATATTTACCAGGTTCTTTTTTATATACAGCATCTTAATATGTTAAAACACACATTAAATAGAAATATATATGAAATATAAAACCTACCATTTCAATATAAAAATGTAGTTCAGTGTAACTCAGTGGCAACTAACTGCACTCACAGTATTGCACAACTATCACTACCATCTGTTTCCAGGACTTTTTTG
>PVIR01000489.1:122286-175109 GCA_004026965.1 Petromus typicus
TTTTTGTTTTGTTTTTTTTTGTTTTTTTTTTTTTCCTTGAGATAGGGTCTCGCTTTGTAGTTCAGTCTGTTCCTGAACTCAGGCTCAAACTCAGCAATTCCCCTGCTTCTGCCTCCTGAATGCTGGGGTTACAGATGTGAGCCACCACTCCTGGCACTGTGGTATGTGGTACTGATTGCTGGTGGACATGAGTCACCTCACATGGTATCAAGGTATGTGGTTACCAGTGATCAAGTCTGAGCCCTAGTGCTTGCCAGGCAGGTGCCAGAAACACTGAGCTAAATCCCTGCCCTGAGCTTCTAAAGCTTATCCATGTTGTAGTGAGTGCCAGAACTTTATTACTTGTTGCTTACAAACACCAGTTTACTGCATATATATACCACCACTGGCCACCTCTTCTTCAGTTGATGGACACTTGGTTTGTGCCCACGTTATAGATACAGATTGTGGTGTTGCTATGGACATTGATATACAAGTATCAGTCGAGTCTTTTTTTCACAATTAGGAGTGGAGTTGCTGGATTATGTATACCCAGAACTATGCTAAATGAATCAGTGAACTGATTTACCCTGAACTTAACCTCTACCCCAATATCATACAACCTAGATCCAGCTGGGGCATCTGATACCAGCAATAACACCAGGGATCCTACAAGTATTAGACAGGGCCAGACTGTAACCTTTTTCTGTATGACTCTAGATGTATAATGTCTGCCCATCCCTTTAAATATCATTCTATCATTTTCTGCTTTGTTTCTCACTGGTAACCAGTGAGAAATCAGTTTACTTCAGTGTTCAAGCTTAAAACTTTTATTATGATAAAATACTTCCAAGTCAAGATCTTTTATCACACATTGCATGTGGCTGACCCTAGGAAGTAAAAAAGAACATAAAAAGAAAAGTTGATCTTATTAGGTTTTCTGCACCAAAGTAGCTAGGATAAAAATTAAGCTTTAACGTGCTCTGAGGTTCATGCACCAATGTCATTGATGTTGAAAAAAGTTATTACCAGCTTTTTGGAACTAAAGAACTTAGTTCCTCTCCAAGGCTTTGTAGAAATTTTGTCTTAAATGATACGGCTCAGGATGAGTCTTTTAGAAGTGCGAAAGAAATGTGAAGAAAGAAAAACTAGGCCGAAGTTAAAGGAAAGAGCAAGAGCTACATGGGCAGCAAAACCCAGTTCAAGCTGCTTGGGTCCAACTGAAGCGTTTTGAGCTTTTTGAAGCTCATATGGTATTCTGAGCCCTAACAACCCATATTCTTAAAAAATTAACCAGAAAACTAGCATGAACTAAACGTTTTTGTGTTTGAATTAGAGAAGAGAGAAAGGTCTTGCTGCCTTCAGGGAAAGCTTTTAATCAAAACAGCTCTTCAACCTGGCTTTTGACCTTTCCTAACATTTCAATTGTTTTTTCTCACACTGGTCTTGAAAGATCCAGAGGCTGTAAGAAAAGGAGGAAGAAGTACACCTTGCTTCCCCGGCTGCTGTCGGGACTGGGGCTTGTGAAAGCACCTATCTGTGCTGCTGCCAGCAGAGACAGGCAGATAATGTGCCAAAGCAGTTTCAGCTTTTGCTAATTTTTTTTTCCAAAGCAAATGAAAGCACTTCATACTACTGCTATGCAAAATCCTCACTTTCATAGGTAATTTTTTGAAATTACATTTTCTGATGAAACCATGTATTTTCCCAACTACTTTCCTTTCATTTTCCTCTTAAATGACACCCTGCCATTTGTATTATTGATAATAACCTTGCTGCCCTGTAAAATTTTTACAAGTGTATAAATACATACCCATAGTCTGTAATTAAAATATCCTATCTTTTTCTTATTACAGTGCTTTCAGTTCATAGTTTTCCAAAAAACTCCCCGATTCACTATGTAAGTAGACTGAAAAGTTTTTTTTTCTTAGTTTCACTAAAAGAAAAACAAAGGTGTGATCAGAAGGTGGTCAGTAACTTGCTCGAAGTCACATGATCAGTGAAGGTTGGAGATGGTCATACACACAAGCAGGTTCTGCCATTAATTCTCCAAGGAGTTAGAATCTCTTGGACTCTGTTTACATGGGACACCTTTTTGGGTGTGAGATTTTTCTGAGCATCGGGAGCCAAGATAAAAGTGGGTGAGAATTTCTGAAAAGTTTAATTCAATAAGTTGATTTGTTGTAAATTCCTTGGGGAGAACCTTTCAGTCCAGTCCCCAAGGTCTGGAACACGGCCCTCACCACGGAACTTCCCGTGGTTCAAATGTCTCCAGCCACACGCCAGCATCTACAGTGCCCATCTTGTCTGGGAACATGTGAAAACGTTTAAGTAGTCTTGTGGACAGCTCACATGTTGGAGAACGCCAAGTAGTGTTTTCCAAAGGCTGTGAGGACTTAGCAAAAGATTTTCATGTTTTCACACAGTGGGAAATTGCTGAACTTTCAAGGGCTCTGCATGAAATCTTCAGGCACCCGAGAAAGGGCTCCTTTCCTGTCTCTGTGGCTGCAATGCTGCATTTTTCTTAGCTAACTCTTTTGCTAGTAGCATAAAGCAGCTGTGATACGTATTGTTTACCCCTTTAGCAAATGTTTTATTCTCACTCAAATTTAAGCATCTTGAGGGTAGGACAGTTATTAATTTAAACTGGAAACACCGTTTGACTTTCAATATTACTCCCTATCTTGGCAGGTGTTTCAGCTCCCTTTTCATTTCTATAATTAAATGCCTGAGGCTGAGTATTTGTCTAAAAATAAAATTTATTTAACTCATGGTATGAAGGAGGCTGAAAGCCCCCAAAACATAGTACTCACTCTAGCTGGCCTCGCTTAACTGCACGACATCATGGCAGGTGGAACTGAAGTGGCAGGAATGGTTGTGAGAGGGAGCAACCACCCAAGGACACAGGAAACCCCAGAAACGGGAAGAACCTTGCAACTTCCAAGTAGACCCTGAGTTTTAAAGTTCTATCTCCTCAGCTTCACCACTCTGAGGAGGAACTTTCCATTCTCTGACCTCTTGAGGAACACCTCCAAACTGAGGTTGAGCAGCATTCAACATATTTTTGTTGAGTACATCGTAAGACAGTGTATGAACAGTAAAAAGGAGGACCTGTGGAAATATATAGATATTCAAATGTCATCTGTTCAATTTTACAGTGGATTTATCTTGTTACTGGATATATATTAGGGATATTCACTGAAACAAAACTAGATATTAATAATTGTACAGTAGTTTTTATTAAATGTGTCATGCCTAAGAAATGGAAAGAATTGGGAAATGAGGAAATTTCAGAGACACGTATGCCTGAAGGCAGAAATTACATGTCGCACATCAAAATCAGAGCCAGTCACCTGAAAATAGAAAATGAACAAACCTGAGATCTCTGCAAATGAGAGGATTTCTGGTTCTGTAATTTAGAACACATGTTAAAGAAGTGCTTCGTTTTCAACCTTCGGCTTTACCTATATCTTCCTATATTAATTATTTCAACATTATATTGCCCAGAAATATGAAACACACTTGCACATGCATACACGTGTGCACACACGTGCATGCTCATGAACACACACACACACACACACAAACACGTGTACACACCATGTAGCACTTAGCTGTATGGAAAAAGTGAAGCCTAAAGCCTAAAGATTGAGATGATGGTTGACAAACTAAGTTTCTGACACAGAACTACATTTACTAAAATATACTGTTGAGAACCCGAATAATTAAAAGATCATTTGAGGACAGACGTGAGAGCTGGGACTCCATTCTGATGGCAGGCGTCGTTGCCATCGGGTAATCTGCAAACATGTCGCCTTCTTTTCCCACCCTCTGCTCCTGTGTTTCATGCAACTAATACATTATGGATTCCAGCCGTTCTTCTCAGAGAGAAGAGAACTTGCACAGGTGTCTTCTTGTCGCTGGGTCCCGCTCCCTTTGGCTCCGCTCCTTTTCCTCACCTGTGCCGGGCCGTGGGCCCTATCCGACCTTCTATAGCTAACTGGGCTCCTTCGGAGACTCAGTCACTCTCGCCCTCAGTCTGGAGCCCCCTCCATTCTGGACACGTTTGACATGTTTCAGAAGTCAACTTTCTTTGCTATAGATTGTCATTTTCTCCAATCGCCCTCATTTCCATTAATTGCTACTAAAAATAGCTTTATTTAATGCTCCGAGGAATTGTTTTCTGATCTTTCCGTGCAGAGTTCTTCTTCTCAAACTGATTCGTGGATGGTGAGCATCAAAGCAAAAGCTCCAGACTCTCAAGCTCTTCGCTTTTCCAGGCCCATTTCTGGCCCTCTGTCAGCTGTAGTCTGTGAGGGAGAGGAAGCTTCAAAAGCATGGAGTTTAATACACTAGAATATCATCACGGTGTTCATGTAGGCTTCATAAGGGATTTCTCTGACACTTCTCATTCTGTATCTCTTTAGAACAGGTAAAAATAGAAAAGTTTCATTTATTGTGAAGATTGAATCAAACATAAAAATATATTTTTGCGGGCCAGGGGTTTAGCTCAGTGATTCCAGTGCCTGTCTTGCAAGCGCAAGGACCCTGGTTCAATCCCTGGTAACCACATACCATACTGGGCGTGGAGACTCACGCCCAGCGGCAACCAGTACCACACACCACAGTGCTGGGCATGGTGGCTCACGCCTGTAATCCTAGCACTTGGGAGGCAGAGGCAGGAGGATTGCTGTGATGTAAGTTGGAGGCTGAGCTCAGGGCCAGCCTGAGCCACAAAGTGAGACCCTGTCTCAAAAAACCAAATACATATTTATATATATATGCTCTCTCTCTCTCTATATATATATATATATATATATGTATTTATATATATATTTGCTCTCATTTATTAATCAGCTGACTATTGCTAAGATGATTAAAGGACCAATCTAAAGGTCACAGAATTTCTTTAAAAAGAGACATCAGTGAGCTCCACTTGTTTGGATTTCTGGCCTCCACTGAGGATTCATGACGAAACAGTCATTCCTTGTATATCACGGGGTACTCCGGGTATCCTAGGTCATTGGTCCACAGTGGTTCAACTGTCTACTTACTGGGAGGTGCCGAGTGTTACCATGGTATGAAGGATCTCATCTCTCAGTATCTTATGATAAAAGCTGGCAGATGTGTCACCTGTTCACTGCCAGGAGGTCTCGGGCCTGTCCTCATTTCTTCCTGTACAAAGTCCAGTTGAATCTGCTCTCTTCTGAGGAGAGAGACCATAAACTCTGAACTATTTCCACAGTTCTACTTAGAATATGTACATTACTGTTACTTTTGACCAAAATGAGAGCTACAATGCTTTTAACCATAATAAAATCTGCCAGTACATCACAGAATATGCAAAAGTCCCCTCCATCTTAATGTCTGTTCTTCTTTAATACTTTTTCAGAATCTAATATAAACTAAAAGTAGAACCAATAAATTATTTTCCAATACCAGAAATCATTTAGTTTAATTAGAATATAAAAACTCAGATAGCTTGTGTTTTATTAGATTAGTAATATTTGCTTAATTATTTTCTATAATTGTTTATATTGATTATGCTTTTAGAAGAAAAGCAAACAGATAGACACACCCATGCCTGCATCATATACCCAAATACATCACTAACATTAGGGTAGTTACTGTAACCTAAAAGGTTTTTAACAAGTTATGTTTCAGAGTGTATGTAGGGGAAACTGCGTACGTGTTGGAATTCTGCTGGGGGACTTAGTCTCCTTGGTGCAGTTACTTTATCAAATGTCTCTCTGTGGGGAATGTTAAATCTGACCCAAGGATTACAGCTACTACAGTGTACCTAAAATTTAGTTGTGTTGGGCTAGACAGATGAAAGATCTTATTAATGGTGAAAACAATTTCGAAAATTCTCTCAGGAAACACTTTATTTGGCAATGCATGGGAATTTAGGTGAGAATCATTCTTCTTGTGTGTTATTGTTAAGACATTATTTTTATATGCCATGTATGTAATGTCAGCTGTTCAAAACTTTCTCCCCTAGCCAGCCAGTTTTCTCCATTGTCTACATGCACCCACATTTTACAAATAAAGTTTATATTAAATTATTTAATTTGATGGATATTTAATGACTTTTGTCTACAATGATAAGAATACAGGTATGTTTAATGTTTTCTACTGCATCGATTCCTCTGTTTTCCTTCATTTCTTTTCTAAAATATCTGATAACCAAAACATAAAGGGCTATCATTATATACTTATATAGGATATGATTTCCTCTACATAATGTGCCACATAGAATATTTTATTTCCAGCTGAAGATAATTATTTTTTAAAGTAACCAAGACAAAAGAAATAAGGATGCGCTGACACAAATAGACAGCAGTGAATTCTGAATGTGCAGCGGAATGTTCAAACGAACGCAAATGTCTCCATGCTCAATTACCTCATTTGTAATTGCAACTATTCATCACACTTGATTTTTCCCTTCAGCTCTTCCTCCCCACGCAACTCCTCCCTCCCAGTATCTGTGTGCAGGCTTGGTAGTAAGCCCAGAATGGCTGGCTCTTTCCTTCCCTGTTCACTCCCCTTCTAAGACCTATGGCCAGAATTGCATTCAGTAAGGATAAGCTCAGTTTGAAACTAGAATTGCATTCTTGTATTCCTCCTTGAAGGTTTTTTATGTGAACACCTGTATTAGAGAACACAACTTCCTGTACTTGGAGACACAATCAATGGAAATGGGCTGAGTGTGTGTGTGTGTGTGTGTGTGTGTGTGTGTGTTGCACATGCTTGAGAGACAGATTGGCAGCATAAGAACAAATCAGTCTTAGCACTTGAGAAATGAAGATGGAGAAGGCATAAAGAATAAAGCCTCAATATTTAGGGAAACGTAGTGAAGAAACAAGACATCCTTACTTAGATATTATCATTGAACATGAATAAGAATGTTAGCACTTAAAATATGACTAATAATATGAAAGGAAGGGTAAAACCCTTTTACCCCATTGGCTCAGATTAAGGGTGTGAGAACAGTCAATGTCCAGTGGGACACCTGCTCACCTCCAGTGCTCAGCAGCATCCATGGAACAACCCTTCAGAGTCTGTTCAGATGAGTGGTAAGAGGATAAATGTTAAAATCTTATACTATGTTTTCCTTTCTTCTTTTATGGTACCATTTTAAGTATACATACCCAAATTCATATTTTACCTGTTCTAAGTGTACAGCTCAGAGATATTAAATCCATTCATCATGCTGTCCCTATAATCCTCTTGCAGAACTCTTTTCATTTGGCAAACTGCGACTTTGTACTCATTAAATATATTCCCCTCTTCACCCCTCAGCCCCTGGAAAAACAATTCTACTTTTAATATGTGATTTTGATGACCCAGGTTGAATCATGTCAGTGAAATCATAAAGCATTTTCTGTTTTGGAACTGACTTATTTTGTTTAATTGTCTTATAGTTTTATTCATGTTGTAACATGTGTTAGAATTTTCCCTCTTTTTGTCAGTCCATGCTTGCTGTGTAAAATGATCGTGGTCCCCGTGGAGAGTTGGCTTGTGTGCAGGACACATCTTGATTTTGTTCCTTCCTGCAGCCTGCCCAGCTGGTCTTTCTTCTCCCAGCTCCTCACCCCTCCCATTACCAGGGGCTCTTTTTGGAGGCTGAGTAATATTCCACTGAATAAACTATCTTCTCCTCTTCCTTTCATCCATCAATGGAAACTAGAGATGTTTCCACATTTTGGCTAATGAGAAAACTGCTCCTATATTTATGGGTTTATTTTTTTAAAAATATTTTTAAACCTATACTCTTGATTTCTTGAATATAGATCCATACATAGAATTACTCAATCACATAATAATCCATCTGTATTTTTTTTGAAGGGCTGCGATACCTTTTCCATACTGACTATGCCATTTTTCACACCATTCAGTAGTACATCAGTGGTCTAGTCTATGCCAACACAAGATGTCATTTTTTAAAATTGAAATCTGTATTGGTACATTACATATATGCATCATGATTGCACTCCATAATGGGGATTTGTACCAGTATAAGACACAACTTAATTCTCATTTTTTCCCATAGCCCTACCCACCCTACCATTCCCCTATATACATAAACTGTGTTTCGTTTCTTTTTTGTTATAATCTCATTATTTTTCCCCCTTCACCCTATTTTACTTTGAATATTTTCTATTTCACAATATATAACGTAAAATTCTAGGACTCAATTACATCTTTATTTTCTCATACCAGAGAAAAGGTGTGATATTTACCTATCTGTGACCTATTTATTTCACTTATAAGGATATCCTCAAGGTATGTCCATTTAAGTATAAATGATTCAAACTTATCATTTTTATGGCAGAGTAATACTCCATTTTGTAGAAGAACAACAGCTTTTTTATCCAGTCTCCAGTTGATGGACACTTGGGTTGTTTCCAGGACTTAGTAATCACAAACTGAGCTGCTATAAACATGGGTACACTTATGTCACTGTGATATGAGTCTTTTAATTCTTTTGTGTATATACCTAGCAGGGCGATGACCAGGTCAAATGAGGCCTACAATTCTAGTTTTTTGAGGAATCTCCAAACTGATCTCCACAGGGGTTGTACTAGTCTACAGTGCCACCAACAGTGGAGAAAGGTTCTTTCTTCTCTGCAGCCTCGCCAACATTTGCTACTGGCTGATTCTGAAATGGCAGTCATTCTATGAAGATGTCATTTTTTAATAGTAGTCTTCCTAGCTAGTATGAGACTGTTTAGCTTTCAATTACATATTGTTAATGATATGTAATTTTAAGTTTTCAACTGCTTGTTAGATATTTATATATCCTATTAGTGAAAATGTTCATTCTAGTTTTTGTCCATTTATGAGTGGAATTATGGATTTCTTTTGTTATTGAATGTTTGAATTTTGTGTATGTTCTAAATTTTGATTCCTTGTTAGACTTACAATTTACAGATGTGATATTTCTTCCAATTTTTACTGTAATGGTTATGTCTTTTAATCAAAAATTTTTGGAAGCAAACTCATGATGTTCATCTCATTAATTTTCTCATTTTGTTGCCTTTCTTGCGGGACAGCATCTAAGAAATCATTGTGAGATCCAACGTTGTAAAGAGTTTGTGTTTCTGAGAGTTTTATATTTGTAGAGTTTGGTCTTGAAACACATTTCAACTTAATTTGTATGTGATTTTAGGTAAGAGCCCATTGTCTCTCCTATTCTCCCAGCACTATTTGTTCAAAAGATAAAGTTTTCCCTATTAAATGGTCTACACACACTTGTTAAAAATCATTTGACTCCAGGCATGGTGGTGCACACCTATAATCCCAGTGCGTAGGAGGCTGCAACAGGTGGATCACCATGAATTTGAGTCCAGCCTGGGATACATAGTGAGATCTTGTCTCATACATACACAGAAATCATTTGAATGTATATATGAATTTATTCTGAATTCTGCGGCTATATATATATATATATATATATACACACACACATATATATATATATTAATGTTGCTATCATATTGTTTTTATTACTATACCTTATAAGTCTTAAGTGTGAATTTCTTGTATTTGTTCTTTTAGGAGATTAGTTTGGCTGTGGGGTCTCTGGAGAATCCATAGGATATTTAGGATGAATTTTTAAATTTGTTCCAAAATAATGTCATTGAAATTTTCACAGAAATTGCTTTAAGTATGCAAGTCATTTGGACAGTATTAAAGTCTGTTTTGTGTTTTTGTCACTGGTATCTGAATAGCTGATATTTTAAAGGGGTCTATTTGTTGTCCAGTTCTAGTGGCAGAAGGATTAGCACAATACAGTGTTCTGGGAACTTGTTTTGGCAGCACAGAGAGACAAACTGGGGACCAGCCCCAAACAGAAGGGACACAGCTGTGGGGTGTCCTTCTTTTATAACACCCCACTCCTGAGAAAACAAACTTAGTCACAGAGACACATGTCTCTCCCACAGGATGAGAGTGAATCTGTCCATTGAGTGGTGGCTCTATGAACCATCTGCATGAGACCCAATCTCATGAAATATCTACCATCTCAGTAGAGTTGCACAGGGGTCCAAGCTTCTGGCACATCCAATCCACAAACACAAAAGGTTTTTCCCTCAATTGATTGATTATTTCTTTAATTTTTTTCAGAAATGTTTCATAATTTTATTGTGTAAGTCTCTCACGTACTTCAAAAAATCAAATCTTATTTTTGGTACTAGCAATTGAACTCAAGACCTTGTGTATGCCAGGTAAGCAGAGTGCTACTGAGCTACATGTCCAGCCCTATGTCTTTTTTATTTTATTATTTTGTTGTATTGTATGGTTTTTGGTGCAATAATAAGTGGAAATTTCACATTTTTCTTTTTGAATTATTTATTACTTTTATCTAGAAATGCAAGTGTTTTATGTTATGTTCCTGAGTACTTTCCTGAATTTGTTTATTAATTTTGATTTTTATGGAAACTTGAGATTTTCTAAATATATGATCATGTCATCTAGAGATAGACATGTTAATGTATATATTTCAAATTTCTGTATATTTTATTTATTTTTCTTGTCTAACTTTTCTGACTAGGATTTCCAGTATAATGGCAAATAGAAATAGTCTTTGTTCTTGATCTTAGAGGGAAATTTGAGCATTTTATCATTGCATGTGATGATCGATATGTGTTTTCTGTTCTATTTTTATGTTGATATAGTTTAATTTTGTTCCCAGTCTATTAAGTGTTTTTATCATGAAAGTGTATTCAAGTTTGTAAAAAGTTTTGTCTGCATCAATAAATTATGATTTTGTATTTTCTTTTTTTTCCACTTTATTTCTATTAATAGAGAGTTAAGTAACAATATCTCCAAATATCATGGAAGAACTTGATTCTCATTTTAATTTTGTAATTTTGCTTTTTATATTTGAGAGTCTGTTATTAGACCATACATATTTGTAAGTTTTATATCTTCTTTCTGTTTTATATGCTTTACTCGACAATTCTCTTCCTTGTATTTTGTAATCTTTTTCATTTTAAAGTTTGCTTCCTTTGATATTAGTACAGGTTCTCTTTCCTACTACTCTCTCACTACCACTTCTGTGGCATATTTCTCTCTAGTCTCCCACTTGCAGCATATTTATAGTTTTAATTCTAAAATAAATTTCTTATAAAGTAAAATTAGATCTGTAAGAAGTCAACGATATATTCTCTGGTTTCTTAGTATAATTTAATCTGTGTACATTTAGAGTGACTGTATGTAAGTAAAGATGCATATCTATCATTCTGCTACTTACATTTCATGGGCCTTATCACAGCTTAGCACCTTACTTCCTGTATTACTATCTTCTTTCAGATTTAGTTGATTTTTTAATGTAACATTTGAACTCTTTTCATTTCTCTTTAGTTGTACATTTTTTTCTGATTTTTTAGTTTCCATGGTGATTACATTGAATATGTGGTAGTTATAACACTATAATTTGAATTTATGCTGACTCAAATTCAGTGACATACAAGAACAGTTTTCCTTTCACAGTTCCATTCCACCTCTTTCAGTTTTCCATACTACAAAACATATCATTATACATCATGTCCAAAAATAAAACATCTGATATTTTTATTTTGTACATTCTATTTTTTAAAAATGCCTTTTGTCTTGGAAAGAACACAAATGCCCATCAACTGGAGACTGGATAAAGAAGATATGGGTGTTTTTTTTAATATAAAATGGAGTATTGCTCTGGCATAAATAATGATAAGTTTTAATCATTTATACTCAAGTGGAATACCTTGAGGACATACTCATATAAGTGAAACAAATAGGTCATAGATGTGTAAATACTGTTTCTTTTCTCTGGTATGAGAATCTGAAGATGTAAACTAGCTGTAGAATGTATGATAGATATTTTGAAATAGACAATATTCAAAGGGAAAAATATAGGGTTAAGTAATAAGGGGAAAGAAAAATATGATATTAAAGAAAGAAAGCATACATGTATGGGGTGGGGGATGTAGGGTGGGTAAGGGAATGGGTAAAAATGAAAACTAACTCGCATCATATACTGGTACAAATTCTCCATATTGAGCATGGTCATATTTATATAAAATGTATCAATAAAGAATCCAATTAAAAAAAACATATCTTAATAATCCAGTTTAGGACATTAGTGTTGAGACTAATATTTTTCCTTAATATCTTAATCTCTCAAGTCATGTGCAAAATGGAAAGTGGATCTATACAAGTTTGTGACGACAACAACACTGAATATTAAGTCACGCCTTGTACTGGTAAAAATTCTCAGTGTCAACTGTGACCATAATGTGAATGTAAAATATAACAATAAAATCATGTAAAAAACAACAACAACAATAACAACAACAACAAAAAACTTGTCCACAATTCTCCTTTTAGGAGAATCTTACTATCCCCCACAGGGTACTGAGGTCTTTTCACCTGACTCTGCCAGCCTCTCAGCATCTCTTTCAGGACGGCACGGAGTAATCAACTCATTCAGTTTTTGCTGTTGTATGAATGTGTTAATTTCCCTTCCTTTGGGAGACAGTTTTGCTGGATATAAGGACTGTGCTTATTTGAAAACATTGTCCTCTTGGCACTCTGTGTGCCTTATGATTTTAGACTTAAATGCTAGACATTTGAATATAACAATACGGTAATTGCAGGAATCAGGCTCTTTCCTAGCATTTATCTCTCCTGTTTTTAGTATTTTTCTGGTGCTTTAGAATCTTTCCAGGCAAGCTCTCTGTCAGTTGCTGTCCCCAGGGTAAGCTTGCTTTCTTCTCCGGTCTTTTCTGAGCTTGTGTCCTTTGGAGCTAATTCATGATGATCTGATCTCTCCCATCTGCACTGTTGCTCTTGAATGTTTTTCTTTTCAACATCTGGCTATTAAAGGAGAAAAGAGAAGGAGAAAATAATTGTCAGACCTTTAAATACTCGGGAAGTCTGCTCCTCCAGTAGAGAAAGGTTCATGAGAAAAGAGGAGCTGGGATGGCCAGGGCCACTGGCTCCTGCCCGTGGTCAGTCAGAAACAATAGTCAATAATTTGAGCCATGATATTTCAGATACTTGGGGAAGAGGCTGTGTCTTCTTTAAACAGTACAGATTTTCAGTACATAATGACCACATTCAGCGGGAGAATTGATAAGTATATATCACACATCTTAATTCTCTTTTTGTACCCTTCCCTCCTCAATCTCACCCTTCTACTCCTCCGCATTAGCATAGTCTCTGTTTACATCTTTCCCTCAGTTCACTTTTTTTCTTAAATCATTTTTTCTCTTCTTTCCATTATCCCACTCTCTCCTATTCTCTTACCATTTGAAAATGTCCACCTCAATAATTACTTTCTGTTTATACTTTGAGTTGCTCAAACAAGGGGAACAATGTCACATTTAAACTTGCTTATCCAATTCATTTCAATTGAGGTTATGATTTCGCTACTGTAAGATGCCTCAAGTTTATCCTTTATGGCAAGTTAGCACTCCACTGTGTGTTAATAACACATTTTCTTCATTCATCTTTTGATAGGCACATGGCTATTTCCAAGATTTAGTGCTTTTAGTGCCTGTCTGAATTTCTAAGATAGCTCTGAGATAGCTGCTCCAAGAACAAGTGCCCACTTACCTGCCTGGAGCTGAGCAGCAGATGCTGGATGCCTCCATTGTACTAGGAGCTGAAGCTGCATAATACCATAGTTACAGTCTGAGCTCCGGCTCCAAGTTTTCCCCTAAAACTTGTTCTCTATACCCTCCAGAACTACAGATAGTTACTAACCCAAGGAAGATTCCAAATCTATTTCATGTGAGGGGACAGATTTCCACTGAGCTTTTCTCAGAACCCTCTCCCCACTTCTCACTTCTTCATTTCTGACAGAATGACCTACATTTTGATACTTTTTAGAAATCTCCTCACTGACTTTCAGATTTCAAACCATAGTTGTCCTTCTTTATCCTCTCAGTAAAACAAAAGCACCATAAAAATATGATCCTGACCATAGTTTTCAGATAATTTATTTTCTAAACAGAACAAAACCATGAGTGAAGGTCATGATTTGTCCTTCAGCATTAGTAACAGAGGTGAACTGAGACTGTCGGAGATAGTCGTTGTTGTTGTTGTTGTTGCTGTTTTATTTTTTAGAGACACAGACTAAAACTTGTTTTGCTTTGGGAAATTTTTGTAATGGATGGTACTAAGATTATTTTGTTTAGTTTTTACAACAAAATTCATAGTGTGATGGCATTTACCAAGTCAAAACAGTACTATGAAACAAACTAAAAACATTTTCTTGCTAAGGAGTTAATATAAGTCACCAGAGAATAACTTCAGACATATTGAATCCACATTATGCCATATGAGCTACAAATATCTTACTATTTTGTTTGTTTTTGCATATTCACATATAAAACATGTATGAAACTCTGTAGTCTTTTGATCCCCTCTTCCCCACTGCTGTTCCTTAATGCCCAGAGGGCTCTCTCTCAGCCAGAGAAGGGTTCCTACTCATCCAGGCTCCATCAGCCTCTTCTAGGAATCCCTTACTGCGCTTGATCCTTGCCATCCTACACGAGTTTGATGTCTTCCTTGTGTTAGAATCAACATTATTATTTTCAGAAAATTCTGGTTTTCTTCCATTGGAAAGTTCCCAAATAGAACTCTATAGCCAAGACTTTATGATGCTGTTGCCAACATTGTTTCTTTCAACAAAGTGCAATTGCTATAGGGCATTGTGCAGTGGGATGCATGTGTGTGTGTCTATGTGAAAAATGACATCGGAATGCTTTGTGGGGAAGAGTAACTGTGCTGGTTTAAATTGAACACCAAATTCTCATTTGGAAAGGATTCACATGTGAGAATCATTCTTATATGAAAGAATTAAACATCTCACCCTAGATTAAGCACCTCAGGGAACGTTATGATAGCTCTAATAGTTTAAGGGGGAAATATTCACTCTGAGAAAACTTGGGTACTGACAAGATCTTGGAAAAAGGACAGCAACAAATGCCCAACTTGTGCTTCAGAAGGGAAAACATAGTTATATCCCTGAACCACCAGATTCTTGTTATGGACTGAGCAATCCAAACAATACAGAATCATTAGATATGCAAAACTACAGCTTCATGATGTAGAAAAATTCTATTTGAATTAGGAGTCTAAACCATACACTAAATTGGACTTGCTATCAGATTAATGTTTCAGCTTTCAGTATTAAAGTTAAGAAAACTTTGGCACTGTATATTTTCATCAGCTAATGGAAGCCAATCGTTGGTGAATTCCTGCTGCAAGTATATTTTCATTATACTTGAACTGTAGCTTTTTTTATTTTTTAGTCTATGGTTCTTTAATCTATCCCTCTGTGTCTCTCTGTTTCTCTGTCTCTCTGTCTCTCTGTGTCTCTGTCTCTCTCTCTCTCTCCCTCAGTATTGAGAATTGAACCCAAATACTCTCTGCTATTGAGTTGCCTTTTAGCTGGCCTCAAACCTGAAATCCTCTTACCTCACCTCTGGAGTCACAGGAAGGGTACTTCCTACATGTAGATCCTACATTCTACATCTTCACGGTTGCTTCCCAGTGTCCTGCAAGTGACACCTGCTGTAATTTATATCACCAGAAATTTGGAAATCCCATCCTCCATGGAGAGGAGAGAGCATGCCACATTGCAGCAGTCCACACTTCCATTCAACTGGAATTTAGGTGTTTTCTTCTCACACGCTGTGATATTTTCAAATTATGCTTCAAGCTTTATCTGGTTTACTAAAGTGTTTGTATTTAGGCTCATGAGATTCCAAAGCTTAATTTACTTGCTTCTTCTTTGTCGAGCTACTTGTGTGGAAAAGGAAAAGGAACAAGGAAAGGAAAAATATATGTCTGAGGAAAGACAATTACTTCATGAACAGTAAAGCCTTCTGAACATCACCCAGAGCATGTGCTTTGCTAGTACCTTGGACATAAGGTGGATGTTCTTTGCTTTCCATTTCATTACTCCTGTTTCACTGAGGTGTGGCTTTTGGCCATTTCTGTATAATTTTAATGAAATGGATTTAGGTGCATAAAAAACATTTTGACAATAATTTGTCATGACAGAGTTTAAAGCAAATATTATCCTCAGTGACAGCTTAATTATGCAGTCAGATTTTGAGAGAAGTGGCAAAAAGATCTGGTAATGAAAGCATAGTTCTTCCTGTCTGTGTCATGCTGGGCAGATCATCTTCTCAGAGTCCACGTTGGCATCTTTCCTCTCACCATTGCTATTCTCCCAAAGGAATCATGGAGTAGAAAGTGTGGTTTTAGCATTTCCATAGCTGAAAGAAAGTTTCATTTCCATGGAATCTTGACTGTGAAAATGAACAAGCACAGCTTTAAACATGTCTGTTATAGAAAATTAGCCTTTGGTTTTAGAGCCCTGTTGAAAGAAATAGAATTTAAATAATGAATACCAACTAAAATATTAAACAAAAAACAAAAAACCTCTCAAATAATAGGAAGGTGTTCAAGGTGCTATGATGTCACCTGACTCTCCAGCCCTGCTGCAGGGATAAGCAGGGGTTTGAAGCCTAGAACTGCTATCCATGGAATTAATATTTTAAGGAGAATTCTGGGACGTACCCATGGATGTTGCCTGTGACCATTCTGAACAAAATTAAATCTATTCATTTCTATTTTCTTCAAATGATTCTTCAAGTGTAACTATGACTTCACAAAAGCTCATTCTTATTGTTTGGGTATTTTGCTCACTGGCATAATTGTTTTGGTGGAACTTGAGCTTTAAGATATAATAAAACCAAGTGGTATTAAATTAGAGGGTTATAAAAACAAAATTAGAGAAATGTAGTTAATATCAACTTGTAATATCAAGGTATTGTTCTTATACTAGTGCTCACTTTTTATGATCAGATGAGTTTGCATATTTTATTAATATGAAGAACATAAAGGAGGAAGCAAAGAACCCACAATTGGATCAGCTCGGCACCAGCTTAACTTTACTTGTGCTGTCAGTGTAAATGGTTACCATGCCACTGTGATTTTCTTACTTTTGCATACCTTCTTTTATATATACATATACATTTTCACTAAGAGTAGAATGAAAGAGAAAGAAAAAAGGAAAGGAGGAAAGAAACTTCTCCTCAAATAAAAATTCTCTGATATCTCAGTGTCTTGCAGAAGTTATTATTCTACAGAGCTTGATCCAAATCTGTAATTTTGACAGTTAGTACTTGAAAACACGACGGTTTTCTTGGCTTATATAATCAAGAGGGACAATCTAGCTTCTCCTGTGGGATCACGCAGGCCAGCAAAAGACTTGGTGTGTTAATCCCCAGACGGCTGGCAGGCGACTGAGAACTTTGCTGGGCTCACATTGCTCCATGTTGTGTTTTGAAATCTGTTCATATTGATGCGGGGAAATAAACCTTCCCTCCTGGGTTTCCCAGCCTAACTTTTCCTCCTAAGGTATTGGACACAGGGCGAAAATTAGCTGTGGGAAACTGAGAGGAAGTCTTTCTTAGGACTATTTGTTTCAATCTACATTTCTTTTGCTCACTAACCCTTGGCAAGAGTGGATCAAACTTTGTATTTTAATTATGATTTCTCAGTGTAGGGACCTTGAGCCTAAGTAAAGCAAACTTTTCTGTGGCTCTGCAGAGCTTTTGATTGGTAGTTACAATGTGCAAGGGTAAATGGAAAATTTAAGATTAAACTTGTGATATGGAGCCAAAATAACTGAAAAAGAAGTGTAATATTTTAAATCAGAGATAAAATAATGCCTGCTGTGTATCTGTGAATAATAAATGGAAACATAAAATAAAAAGTGATAAAATATTTCTTAACCAATTAAAGATCTTGAATCAGACATTTTTGTGCCATTAGGTAAAACTTAAGCACTTTTTTTTAATTTTTAAGAAACAGTAAATAGGGAGAGTTTACCAATAGATGACTGACTGGCCTTCCAAATGACTTTACTTATAATGGCAATTACAATGTCCTCATGACCAACCTATAAATTATAAAAAGAATATTGATCTTTTTCTACATTTTCCAATCAGCTATAAATCACTTCCTAGCATGGGGATGATATTATACCAATGAAAGTTTTGTTAAGCCAATTTTCAACCTCAGCAAAGTTTCTAAATCGATGTTTATTTCAGTTAGAGGATAATTTTATATCTTTGGGTATTTTGAAAACAATGTTCATACGATTTTTTATAGACAAAAGGGTTGCTTTCATGGAATAATAAACAATACATAAAATTTTATAAACTCATTGGACCTCTTTGTAGATGTTTTTTACTTGAACTACATATCGGATACACAGTTCTGTCTACATAGAGATACAGTCACATTTTAAGATGAATTCATCCCAAGGACTTGTAGTAAAACATATCTCTAACATGTGACATACACAAAAATCACCTTACCACATTGAATGTTTATGATTTATAGATCTGCTTCTTTTTCTAGATAGGCCAAAGTCCCACTTGTTTTTTTTTTGACAAGACTCAAAGGAAAGGAAAATATTCAGACCACACTCTTTCTGGATGCAGGAGAACATTGTTATAGCGATAAGAATATCCAACTTAGACTTCTGCAAATGTCCGAGGTGCTCCATCATGTCCAGGGCTCTCAAAATTGGCTGCTTTGCAAGAGATCATGTGATGACTTCATTACCAGTGTCACTTGTGTAAGCTTTTGACTACCTAGTTTCAGTAAGCTGCTGAGAGGTGTACTGGGAACAATCTCCCATGTTGCATGTAAAGAAAGGCTGTTCAGTTCTTAAGATTCCATGTGCTCCTAAGTTGGTTGCACAGCAGGGCACAGTGCTCCCTGATTACTGGGCAGAGTGCCGTCTGCATCCTGGCAGGAGCATTTCCCAGTGAGGAGCATGTTCCACAGCACTCCCGCCAGGGTTTAGGAAGCCAGAAAAGGACACTTTCTCCAAGAATAGATATCACCTTGGGGCCTGCTTCTCCCTAGGCTCAGAAAGTGCTCACACTTCATTTGAGGTGGTGTGAGATGAGATGAGTTGGTTGCTACAAGCCTGCTTTCTCAGGCCTCTCTCCAAGGGCTGTTTCCCAATGAAACTGTCCATCCATGAGCCTGAAGGTGTTTCCACTGATGATGTCTTTTATCTTCAGTCTTTAAAACTCTTCTCTTTAACACAAAAAAAGAAAGAGACAAAAGAGAGAAGTTAAATGACAGAAAGTAAGATGGCTGCCCCTCTGAGCCAGAAGAAAAGTTAAGGGTGCCCCGAGTGAAGACTGAGGAGGACCTGGTGCTGGGTCCAGAAGCCATGTGCCCAGTGCCGTGGTGTCCACCCTGGACCCGCGGGATGTCCGCTCTGATCCCAACGTGACAGAGCAACAACACCTTCGCTTTAGGTCACTGTGTGAAGGCCAATGTGACTACAGGATGGGGCTCAGGACCAGGCACTAGGGCAGAAAGACCGAGGCCAGAGCCTGCCTGGGGTACCTACCTCTCTGCTTGGGCAGGCTGCTGCGCTGGGGCAACAGGCCTGGACCTTATAATTCACATGAGAAGTTGTTAGGTGCACGTTTCTGACTGTGGTAGGCTGGCTCCAGAGCAGACACAAACAAGGGGAAGGGTACGCTGGAGCAAAGCTGCTGACTTCAGAGCATGAGGAAGAACGGCACAGAGAGTGGGAGGTAAGGCAACACAGTCCCCTAGTTGAACTTCCACCTGGAAGGGATGTGCCTTACCAATCTCCCCGGGTCCCATTATACTTTTGTTTTCTTTTGAAATGGGTCTCACTATGCAGTTTAGGTTAGACTTGAATTCACTATGTACCTCAGGCTGCCCTTCCATTCAGAAACATCTTCTTGCTTCAGCCTCTGGAGTGATGAAATTACAGCTGTGTGCCATCTTAGGTGACTCATGCTTCAATCAAAGTGATCATCTCATTTCCCATCACAAAGGTGAGAGACAGGAAATAGATCTGTGCCCTCCACTTAAACAGTACTATAAACAAGATGATGTAGAACAAATGCTAAACATGTTAAATAGCTTCACAAAAGTCACAAAGTCACAGCACCAATATTAATTTCTTTTTGCTACTCTGGAAAATCACCACAAATTCAGAGCATGATGGCACAGTACCCTCAGAGGACTAAAAGTTTGAGTTCAACCTGGGTAACTTAGAAGCTTAGAGAGATATTTGCTCTGAATAGAATAATTAAAGATATGTCTGGGGCTAGAGGTCGGAATAAAGGCTCTAAGTTCAATTTCCATTATCATAATCAACACACACACACGCGCGCGTGCGCGCACACACACACACACACACACACACACACACACACACACACACAGTTTCTTTTCATTTAGCCAAAACAAATAACTTTGATATCAATGTACAACACAGTGGCTACAGCTTATAGCAACATATTATATGCTTAAAACTTCCTATGAGTAGATGACAGATGCTTTATCATGAGGAAGGCTGGTGAGGAGACACATAAATTAGCACTCTTTCATTTTTGTAGTGTGTGCAGATTTCAGAGCACTGCACACACAGCAATACATATAATTTTTTTCTGGTCCATCTTAAAAATATTTAAAATTATTTTAAATAAATAAATATTTAAAAATAGTCTCATAAAAATTGAGAAAATATCCAAAATACTTTGACAAGAAGAAAATCACACCTTTGAAAATCTCCATGAACCTGGGTGTCCATACTTCAGAGCCACTGTTGAGAGTGGATTGATCAGTAGAGTGCCCTTGTCACCTGGCTCAGTTTCTCTTTGCTGTTGTCCAGGTAAACTGCGTAGTTGTCTTTCTGTTAATAGCCCATCTTCTCGTTACCTGACTATGCATCTATAGCATAAGTGTTAAACAGGAGGCACAAGAGCAATGGGAAAATCCACCATGGAAGTGAGTGCAGGTGGCCAGGCTGGGAGAAGACAGCTCTCCTCCTGTCTTCATGAGGCTCTTGAGCTGACAGAAGGAATTGTGATGTCTCAAGATCTCTTGATCAAGCACCCTTAATTTACATGAATTAAAGGAACTGTTTAACACCAAATAACTGACATCATAATCCAGAGAACTTGCATGTTAAGAAGAGAGTTCATAAGTAAATTATTATTAAAAGAAAGCTAGATACAATAAATATTAATGAGCAAACAAGTTGATTGCTTTAAACTAGACATTCTGGTGAGACTCTGTGTTCTTCACAGAATGAATTAAAATATTTGATATTATTATGATAGTAACAGAGAAGATTCCTGTGGATAAGGAATAGGGGCTTCATTCTTCTGAATCCTGATATATTCATTATCTTCCTTCCTTCCTTCCCCCTTCCTTGCTTCTTTCTTCCCTTCCTTCCTTTCTTCCTTACTTCCCCACTCTCTCTCTCTCTCTCCCTCTTTGCCTCTCTCTCTCTCTCTCTTTCTTTTGACAAGGGAACTTTCTTATCTTCTCTGCATCTGAAGGACAACATCAAGAAATATAGCCCTAAATATTTCCCTTTTCTACCCGCTGGTTGTGCATTGCATCAAAATTATTTTGGAAAAAGTTGTGCTTTAAAAAGAAATCCTTCTAGGTAGTCTGTTAGTTGACCTAGACTTTTCACTTTAAGAGGCAAAGTAACCTAAGTCATGTTATGTACTGGGTATGAATTTTCAATGTCAACTGTGATCATGATGTGTATATAAAATGTACCAATAAAGTCAATCAATTTTTTAAAAAAAGAAGTGAAGTGAAAGATCCACAATGAAACATGCTCAGGCTAAGTAATGTGACAGAATTCAGACACAGAAAAAGGCAGGAGTCCCAGTAATCTATACAATCATAAGAACTGGGAATTTCCATAACCACCACAGATTTCTGACCCCTCCTGTATAACCCAACATGCTATTATATAAATTGTGACTCCACAAGTTCTCATGGGTTTTCTTCATGCCTCTCCTTTGAGGGCACTGACTAGTTCAAGCTAATCACCATAATATTCTCATATTCCAAATTCCAATTAAAATAAGCCCAGTGAAGAATTATTGACCAAGTGAATAATAATTTGGCCCCAGATCTGATAATTCCACTCAAAACTAACACTCTATCTTAAAATGTACTTCAGGGAGTATTTATACTTTAAGCCAATTCTCAGTGGTATAAATGCAAGATTAAGTATCTTCTGCACATGCTTTCATTGGCTCAATATGAAAGATTATATTATTTCCAAAAAGTTACCAAATGTAGCTGGCATTGTAATTCTTCTGTTGTGGTGTTCTTGGGTTTAATCATCCTGAATCCATTTCCTAAAATATTTTTTTCTATGGAAAAGACATTAGATTCTATACAAGAAGAAGTTGCAGTTCTTCTGCAAAATTCTATTTGTCCAAACTTGAACATATATCACAATCACTAAACAAAAAATCCCTCGTGGGAAAAAATGAAAGTGATAATACACAGACTAGATTAAAGAGCCAGCCATCTGTTCAAGTTAAAACAGTTGCTGCAAATGATACAAAAATTCACAAACAATGGTAGATTAAGAAACTTAATAAATGTATTAATTTATTTATTCAGTTCTTTCAAAGCCATTATTTAGTGAACAGCCTGTGTGTGAGAGAGAAAACAAACACTTAATGATCAACTCAAACTTGCTACATTTTTATATACCCCACTTAGGCAACCAGTTAGGCAGATACTGCATTATTTTTTTTGATCGAGAAAATGAGATGGTGGAGTGAAATGATTGAATTAAAGTTCCAGAATTTAATTTGAGATTGACAATGTGAACATAATTCAACCTGGCCTCAGCATCTTCCTTCTGGGGAGAGCCGGGGGCTCTCACTGGGAAGAGTGGCCAGGAAAAGAGGAAACCAAAGTCTCTGTCAAAAGATTGTGTAAACAGAAAAAACACTTAGCCATTTACTAGCGCTCTTCAAAATAGTGTGTTTTATTTTTGAAATGACAACTATTTCCTAAATAATAGTAAACATATCTCTAGAGTAGGAAAAAAGACATTATTTCTAAATTGAGGGGGATCAGAGATTTGTTTTATTTGTATATGGAATGGAATGGAATAAGCTAATATATCCATCACTCTATGTCCCATTTCATATCCCATCCAAGTAACCACTTTTTAAATAATGAGATGAATTTATTCAGTTTTCTATACATATTGAGACTAAGATATTGAGAGTAATGGTTTTATTATTGCATTCATCTTTCCAAATGTATCTAAAGGACTTTTCTAGGACTTCTACAAATAGCACATATGAAGGAAGACAAACTAATAGGTAGAAGCATAACACATTCGCATGTGGCTTCCCAGTCAGTGTCTAAGAAAAGAGTGGAAGTTATGAGAATGATGCCATCACTGTGATGACAGAAAGTTTTTTTTTTAATTGTGTTACAATGTGCATTTGTCAAATCCATTGAACATACACTTACAATGACTTGTATACACTGTATAATATATGTGTACATCAGGTCATAATTTTTATTACACCGACACTCAGGTAGGATAAAAATGCTTCATAAGCTTACACTGAATGAATAATTGACTCAGCTAGGATGAGAAAAAGATCAGCCATATGGGGAAACATATCCCAAATCCCCACGAGGACCCTGAGCCATGCACCCGCACTGACTATGAGTCTCTCCTGTTGCACCCTGACCTGGCTGCCTCCACCTTGTTGTTCTGGCTGCAGGACAGAGGGAGAAGAAGCAGATGATTAGGAATCATCCTGCAATAGTCCATCTTAGGAGTCACACACATTCTCTTGCTCAACACCATACTGGCCTGAGCCACTAGGCTCGAAACTAAGCTGGTACTCAGGAAGTCTGAGGAGAATTCACTCATTTGTCAGGGAGATATGGGAAACCAGAAATGCAGATGGGCATGAGAAATGTCTATGGTGTTAAACATGTGTAGTATAATTGTTCATCTTTAACACCCAAAGAGATATTTAGAAGGAAAAATATTTAAATACATGAAATAAAATTTTAAAATATATAAATACTAAGAGAAGAATGTGTAAAACCTGTCTCAGTCTGTCCTGTAGGAATGCCACAGCATGGGGGGGGGGGCGCTTCACACTGAGGTTTCAGCCCACGCTTCTGGAAGCTGGAAGTCAGGTCAGGTGCCCACAGTACCAGCTTCAGCGAGGGCCCGCTCCTGGGGCAGACTGCCAGCTTCCCTCTGTCACTGTACACAGTAGACAGCGTTGGACTCCTTATGGCCACCAATCCCATCTCCAGGGGTCCACCCTCACCACCAAGAGGCCTCCCAGCATCCCTACATCCTGGTACTGCTATATCCTGGGTTAGGAACTCAAAACGTGACTTTGAAGTCACCAGGAATATTTAGCCTGTAACACACTTGAAAGTACCGCCCTCAGAAATGTACACTTTTCTTCTCTTCTGAACCCAACAGCAGAAGAAAATATTCCTTCCTGGTGAGTGCTCAGAGTCTGTCTTGAAGAATAGGAAAAGAAATATCATCTTATATATGGCACACACGTGTGTGTGTGAACATACACATGTATGTATTCCATGTCACACACTCAGCACTGGTAGATAATTGCTATGCTAGAGCATATTTTTTATAATTTTCTTTCTAACTCAGGAGAGAGATTTTTTAAATCAGCTATTTCTATTATAAATTTTAATGATACTGAATTATGCCTTTTTCTTGCAAATCAGAGTAGAATAGTGAGATTTTTTTTCCATTGACAATTGTGCCCTCAAGTGTTAATAATATTCACAAGTATTTAAGAAAATAATTAGGTTCGTTTCATCTATCATACTTGTGCTATAATTATAACATGACCTTTGTTCTATTTATATACACAAGTAGTGTATTCTAACAAGAATTTTTTTGTGAAGAAGAAACACTTGATAATAGTCTAAGTCCCTAAAAAGAATTATACAATAGTTTCTAAATGACCTTACTTTGAGAAAAAAAAAAAATAAATGAAAGACACCTGCTCTAGAGATCAATTTCCTGATGTTCAGCCTAAATTTACCATGCTGGGCTATACAAGGACACTTTCTTGTCCTATCATTTGATGGAAATTATTTCCATGTGTTTTTGATTCAAGTCCATTCTGTCCTAGACAACAGAGTGACTTCAAACATGTCGACTCTTCAGTTGACTGGCTGGTGGTGCTTTATAAAAATCGCTATATTTCTTCAGAGTGTTCCTCAGTTTTAGAAGTGAAAAGTAAATTCTGGGCAAGGATGGTAGCTCCCACTTCATGGAGTGATTCTGATTTTAGTATTATTTACAAATATGACACTGAACGTTAGTGATTTTACTCCTCTTTTATATCAGAGGAGTCCTCAATACAGTGTGACAACCTTAACTCTGAATTTCCTTGTCTGTGTCAGTTTAACCCAGATCTCTGCTTTGCAGCTCTGAAAACTGTGATGCTTCTAACTTTTAAACGAGAAACAGGTGGCCTAATACCTCCATGTGACTCTGACAACTTGACTTAGCTTTTGTGTGATGCTTTGGTAATGCCTAAATATCATGTTTGCAATTGTCTTAGTTTTGCTTTACTGGCTCTGTTAAAGAGCACATTAGTAAGAATATTGACTCAAACTGAATGTTAATAAGACTTCAGTTCTCAGACCACTCCCCTCAATGTCAGGTATGCTACTGCCTGGGGTTCAGAGACATGGCGGCTCACTGCTCATTGTCCCTGGACCCTCCACAGTCTGTCCTGGCATCATGATGCCCGGCCTGGCACCGAGACCCTGGAAGTCAGTCTCAGTAATAGGATCTGCATGCTTCCCGGCTGCTCTGCCTTACCTCCTGGGGGCTTGGAGTGTTGAGGAACACTTCAGACCACACCTGAGTGCTCTCCAGCCTTCAAGGGTCAGTTCTGGTCCTCTGCAGATGAACTAATAAGGCAAAGATTAGTTTTTTCACACTAAACATGGCCACATCAATCCTCCCAGGCTTTCTGTGCCCTGTTCTATCTCAGTTCCACCATTTGTAAGTAAAATGCAAACAATTCTGAAGCAAAGCAAATTTGAAAACCAGTGAGAGTTACAGCCCTGGAACACACAAGCCACTGGCAGCACCCTCTACTCCACTGGTGGCGTTGTCCCACGACTGACATAATTGCTCAATCTTCATTCTCCCCCAAGGCTCATGTTTTGAAGTTTGTCACCAGCCTAGAGCTGTTGAGGGATCCAACAAAGCCCTCAGCATCACCTGAGGGTGAATTTCTACTTCCTTTCCAGTCTTCTGATCCTCCTCTGCACTTTGTGTCATGGGTGACCTTTCTGTTTAGTTCACATAGGAAATGCGGAGAACAGCAGTAGAAAGCTTTCTGAGAGCAAGTATCAGGGGAGTTAGAAGGGACAGTGTGGATGAAAGAAGGGTGAAGAGACTGAAGGTCGGAGGGCGGAGCCCTGCAGTGCTGCCTGGTGTGCAGCTCTTGATCAGAACTTCTCCGTGCTTTAGAATTAGGAGCAAACAGACTGGTGGGTGAGAGTACCGGTGCATTTCAATCGTGGAGAACGCACTAGCTCTGCCCACACAACTGGAGTTTTCATTTCTTCCTGCAGAGCAGAACATGACACTAAGCTGGCAGGTGACTCTCTCCTATGCACTGCGATATGCTGCCTTCAGGAGTTTACAGTATGGAGCAGCAGAGGACAGGAAGGTCCAGTGGAGGGGTGGCACCAAGATAACATGAAAGCCAGGTGGAACGGAATCCAAGAGTCAGTGCACCGGACCAGGACACCACATCCAAGATGAAGACAGGACTGAGCTCCCCACAAGAAGAAACACCCAAAGCTCATTCAAAGAAAAACCAATGAACCTCCCTGGAGAAAAGCAGACCAAGGTAGCTCCTCCAAGGCAGATCACTGAAATCCTCCCCCACACCCACTCTCCCTTTATGCGTCCAAACAACAGTCCTCCTTAAAGTGGGTCTTCCAGTCCAAAGTCTCGCTGACTCCGTTCATCTGTGTGTTCCCACTCAAGCTGACAATTAGACAGTTGACCAGCACCCTTCCTGAATATTGGACATTTCATAATGTTCCATAGATGCTGCCTTCTAACATACCACTGGACTCATTTCCTTCCTTTTGAACTACTACAACTTGTTTTATAACAAAGGCTGCGATTATTCTCTAGGCATGTTTGTAACTATGGAACAAATCGTGTATATTCTCCAGCTGTTAGATGCGAGGTTCTCTGTGTGTCAACAGATTCACACTGTTAGATTTTCTAGATCTTTTGTGTTCTTCTCACTGAGCCAACTTCTGGAATAAACCATGTGTGATATCTGCCATGAGGGAGATTTTTTTCTCTCATCTCCTTTAGTTTGGTAAATTACTGACTTAAATATTTTAAATCTCTTAGTGTATTTACTTACATACTTAACTAAAATTTTACTAAATTAAAGAATGCCAAGATTTTATTTTTAACATTCCAAGGTCTTCAGCCTTTCAGAGACTTTTTTTTTTTTTCATTCCCAAGTGGCATTTTTTTTTTTTTTAATCTTTATTGGTACATTAAATTTTTCTGCTGGGACTGAAAACATTTTCTTGGTCTTTGTTATACTATGGATCCACTCTCAATTCTTTTGAAATTTTGTGATGAGCATATAAAAATATTTATAAACATATGGAGTATGTAATATTGAGAAACATGTAACATAGTGTAAATTGTTCTTCAAGGTATTCTCTTAAGTGATATCATTTTGTTTGACAATTCTATTCCTTTTGCTCTTACAACAATTTGAAGATGTCCCCCAGTTTTCTGGCCCCCACTTTTTATGCTTTTCTGGGAGAACCTGGACCAAATGCCTGTGCTGAGGTGGGGAGAGGTGAGGAACTGCAGAGCATGGTGGCCACTTCAGCTGAATTGCGTTTCCTAAGGATGAGAACCAGTTCTGGGCAGAAAAGAAGCAAGTATGGCTACAGTCCCTAACTCTTCATGTGAAGTACATTGTCTAGCCCTGGAAATTTATTACAGAAATACATTTATATTCAATAGTTGTAAGGGTACTCCAACAAAAGACACATGCTACTTATTAAAGGGATGACTATTGATGTGATAGCTAAAGGGATCATTGTTCTAGATTTAGTGGAAATGCTGACTATTCTGTTTTCTTAAGCTTTCTGTTATGATTATTTTACTATCATCCACATAGGCCAAAAGAAGGGTCGGTCCATTCCCTGGCCAGAAAGAGAAACGGCAGATAGTAAGAAAATCATCAACGTTTCTGTCTTGATCCATCTCTGACATCATGCATTTTTATCTGGAAATGAGAGCTATGTAGAGTTGGACACACATGGAACTTTCAGCAAATACCAAAGCCAACCGCATCACATCTAAAACGCAAGCACATTGTGAATGTATGTGAATTTAAAAAAATCTGTTTTCTTTGGCTTTAGAAAAATTACCAAATAGCATATTGCATTAAGAAGAAAATGTTCTTTGATCATGATCAAATTACAACCTTATGACACCAACACAAGATTGTATAGACAGAACATTAAAGTTTAAAAGCATTTTTACACAAAATATCCAGGCATCAACAGTTTCATTTTACTAGAGGCTGTTATTCAGTTCATCAGATAAATGGAATATTATAAATTTGATTATATTAACCTTAAAGTCTAAATTTTTTATTTCTGAATGCAAAGTACACACTGAAAAAATGATAGTTACATCTTGGTTTGATGGTTTGAAAAGTCTGGCATAATTTAAAAGCAACTTTCCATCTGGCTGGTACAGTTAGCAAATGGAATTAAGAGTTGGTCTCTGTGTCTTGATGTGAATGATCATGATTAGTATAATGTCTTTGGTTTGATTTCATTACTGTTTTCACTTCTTTTTGACATATCTCTTAGATAAACATACAGGATGACATTTCTATTGTATGTAGGTTTTAAAATAAAGTGAGATTGCCTGTTCTGTGGATGGGTGTGTATTCCAGGTACACTGCACTACCACTTGCCTATTGGTTAACTTGATTTCCTTTCCATGACAGCTTCCTCAGTGTAATCATGGACACATAAAGGATGATGTTTCTCATACTAAGGGCAAATCCCAGTGACCCCAGCCAGTTATACTGGTCCAAGTAGATTTAAAAAGGTACACCAACCAGTTTTCACAATGACAGGGGCAAGAGACTGTGCTGGAGAACTTCTCAGACATGTTTCCTGTTGGCAAACAGCAGACCGGGAGGAACAGTCCCCTGTATTCTGCTGGACAGGACACCACATGCATGTTCTGCACAGCTACTCCAGACTCCAGAGATGAGGGGCAGCTGAGTGAGAAAGGATTGCTGTCTGACCACACCACCAAAGGACTCCTGCAGTTGAAAGAAAATGCCTTTCCCTAACTGGTAAACTGTTCTCCATTACTTGTGGCTCGGTGCATGTTGACTGACAAAATTAGCCATATTTGCATATTCTGAAATCTATGCTCATTGAAATAAAATTTAGGTTTTGATTTCCCAGTGATCAAAGTTATAACATTTTAGACTTCAGGTATAGCTCAGTACTAGGGACTAGTACTAAGTCACACAAGACGAACTATATACAAAATAAACAATGGACAAAGAAACAAAAAATAAATAGTATCTTAAGCAATAGTATGTAAGTATGCACATGTGTACACACACACACATGCATTTATACCAGGAATAATTTTGATATAGATGCTAAATGGTAATTTTGCATCCTGATTATTTGACATTTTTAAGGATTTAACGGCACAATAAATGTTTGTGATATATGTGTGGACCTATACTCCTTTATATTCACTTATATACATACATATATTCTTATTATAGAAAACATTACTTCATCCATTACTTATAAATGAAAAAATATATTTTTCATATTGATATAGACATTTCAAAGTTGTTGAATATTTTATAGCCAACTGCTTTCAGAGTTTATAGGTATTCTTAATTATTTGGTATTGTCCTGTTTCATACTTCATAATTATCATTTATTAATAGTTTTTACCTATAGAAATGTTACATTTTTCTGGAGTTATTTGTTGGTAAATAATCCTGCAAATGCTGAAGAAGCATTCTCCACCAATACATTGGTACAATTTTAGGATAATTGATTTTTTCTTTTAAATAATTCTAAAATAAAATTTCCATACACATTAAGCAAAAGCACTTTTTTAAGTTACTAATTTATATAAGTTTGCCTAATGTGGATGATTGGGAGAGCATTGACTTTAATGTAACATTTTAATGTCTAGTTTTGTACATATGAAATCAATAAAATTAGTGTAATTCATACCACATGGTCAGTCCTAAACTAGAGTTAGAGAAATATGAGTGCATGTGAAAGTCATCTTCTGGTGGATCCTAGCTGCATTTAAAAAGTCTTGTGTAATTTTTAACAAACACAGACCCAGGAGCATTCGCCTAGGCACTTGAGGGCCGGGAGTCAGTACTGTGGACCTCCTGGAAAGCTTGTGAAGAATTCACCAAGCTCTAACTCTAAGGTTTTAAGGAACAATGAAGGTAATGTTGAGAGTAGTAGGGGAGAAATGAAATGCAGATACTTCCCCTTCTGTTTAGAGATAACTCCTGTCCACCTTAGTAGAGAAACTTGCAAAGGAGCTGACGTCAATTTCTGGTTTCTTTTGGCCTTGGATTTGACATAGCCCTAGTGTCAGGAAATTCTTCCTTCAAAACCTCAATCGCTTGCGCCTGGATTGAAACACACTTCCTTCTCTGTAATCATTGAGAAGGGAGCAGCTGGTCACCATCTTCTCCACACTAAATCTTCAAGCCTTTTCTTTAGAATAAATGATCCTATTTCATAGAATCACAAAATTAGAAGGGACCTTGAAGTCATCCCATGCTTCCTCTGCCTTTAGACAACACTACCCTTTATCCATCCCAGAAAGATGAGCAAATCCATTCCTATTTTTAAAGAGATCAAGAGAAAACTAATCAAAAGCCTCCAACATCACACATTCCTCTGATGAGAAACCCTTGCTTTCAGGAAATCATCATCATTATCATCAAATACCATTTTCTAAACACCCACATGTGCAAAATGTGTTTGTGTTTTCAGACCCTAAAGAGGCCCTGGAGGCTCAGAAGAAAGGGTTGCCAAGAACCAAACCACAAAGGTGCATGAGCCCTGAGGCTCTCTGCCCAGTGGGGAGAAGCCCAGCCCACAACCCACGCCACACTCAGACCTACAGCAAAGCAAGGGAAGCAAAGCTTCACAGAAAGACCGTCCAGAAGCATCAGAAGTTTTCTAGTTCATTATTATTAGAGAAATATCTTTGCAGTTCAAGATTATATCCACCACATTTTCTTCTGTTTAAATATTAGGATTAACTAACTACTGTCAAAGTCAAGCATAATGCTCCCAGGATGAGGCTCTTAAGTGCATTAAATCTAAGACAAATCTGTACAGAAGTCTTCACGTTTGTGCTGCACACAATGCTGCATCATTGGTTCTATTACCAAATGGGGAAAAAGAGTGATATCTGTACACTTCTGATGTTCTCTTCCCTTCCACGGAGGGCTCAGTGCTCCCCTCAAGCTGGAGCAGCTCCAAGCCCCGTTTCCCTTCCGGTCCAGGCATCCCCAGTCTCCAAGTCATACTGACTGGGGCTGTGTGGAAACTGAATCAAAGCGATGGAGCTGGAGGTGGGCAGTCCCTTCAGTCAAAACTGCTTGATTACAGGGAAAATCATTAACTCAGATGTGCCAGGGAAGGGGCGGGAGTAGAGGTGAATGGCTGCCACCAGGGTGGTCCCTAGGCTGCTGATCCCTCCTGAGGGAATTCTGCAAAGGAAGGGAGTTCCGCGTCTACCCAGACCTCATCCACATTCACATTCCTCACCTTGGTGGTTTTCCCAGCGGTAGCCATTGCTCATTTTTGTAAGAGGCTTCAGAAAGTAATTACAACTGCTGTGCAGGAGCTGGCCGTGTGCCGCAGGTCTTCCAGAGGACCCAGCCAGGGCTCGTGTTGCCCCAACAGCCCACAATTGCTGATCACACTGGAGAGGTTGGTGTGATTATAGAGTTAACCTGGGCTCTGGAAAGGCAGCAGCCACTGTCCTAGTCCACTGCAGGTCCTCTGTAGCAAGCTGGGCCACATGCATAAAATATATTAACAGAAATACATCAGAATTGGTAAGTGCTTCTCTATATTTTCTAGTAGATTGTCCTTTCTAGTTCTAAACTTTTAGAAAACTTAAATTTGACACAAGAAGGGATATACTTAGATATTTTATAGAAGTGATGAAATAGTATTGTGCTATATTAGTGGAATATGTCCCATACTTGAAAAGAAGGAACATGGCACCTGAAGCTTTCATACATGACCATCACTAAGCTTCCCAGTTACATCACATCTGGTGTAGCTCATGTGGTCAGGATGCTCTCCTGTAGCAGCTGTCAACCGTGAAAGAGTGACGGGAAGTGACAGGGAGTGTGAGGCGGCTCTGTGCACCTGTCCCTTTCCTCTGCCATAGTCCAGGCTTTCATTTTCCACTGTAACTTCCCAAGAGCTTCCAGACTTCATGAACCCTCTACACAAAGCTGGAAAATGTCGCTTCACTAGTCAAGCCTGGGCCACAGGGAAAGCACTGTTGACACCCTGTCACTTTGACAAAATACCTGAGAAAGTGGATGCAGCAGAAAGAAAGTTTTATTTGGGTCCCGATCACAGTTTCAGTTAAAGGTCTATGGACCTTGTTTCCTTGGGCCTAGGGTGCCACAGCGAATCATGGTGGGACAGCGGTGAAGAGTCCTATTCATCTTATGGCAGAGGGAGGCAACGAGGAAAGGCAGAGGTCCTAATTCCTCTTCTGGAGCACATTTCTAGCAGTCCAACTTCTTCACATCGGGCCCCATCTAATGAAGATCCATTACCTTCCCAGTTTAAGACGGGTAAGACACAAAAACTTTGGGGCATGACGTGCATTACAGCATCAAGAAGAAAAATCAAGCAGGCCTCGAAGCTCTGTCTCTACTCCAAGCTGGTCTAAGGCCACCCAGACAATAGGAGGGCCACTCATTTTCCTCTTTCTTCTATGCTACAGGGTAAAATTACAGACCTGTGAGAAGAAAAAAAACCATTAACTTTTAGCTTATTGAAAAGAGATTAAATATATGTGAATTTCTGAAGAAACAGATGTTTAAAAAGTGGTGTACAAAGGGATCCTTAGAAAGAAAGTTCACTCTTTTTTGCAGTCTATTTTTATAACTTAATATATCATAATTTTATTTGTCTGCATTAACTGCCCCCTCTGTGAATAAGAAAGATTATAATATCATGGATCAAAGACTCAGGAACTATTGGAAAATGACCCAAATTTAGACCTTTAAAGTAACATACTTCTGTAACACAGTCCTTAATTTTTATCTTGTACATTTTTATTAATCAGCACTTTTTACTTTTATCAATTCTTATTTGGGTTACATTTTGATTCAATAAATTTGGAGTATTGAGTAATTCTCAGTGAAGAGATTTTAATCCAATCAGTTCAAATCCTGCAACTTCACAATTGGGCAATTAGAAAATAGTCTCCTGTTTCCATCTAGAATTGTTTTCTTTGATAACTTCTAGAAGTTTTCTGATGTTCATGTAAAACTGTATAATCATCCAAGTGAATGCTGTGATGTACACAAATAAATAATTTTTTTTATTTTTGAAAATAAAAGATTTGAGGGAGTTCTGTGTTTCTCCTTCATTTGTAGTTACATCTCACTATGCGCAAACAAAAGCAGTAGATGTGCTCCTTAAATACATTTCACAAATTCAGAACTTTAAGCAAAGCTTTACCTTCATTTTAAAATCAAGTTATCTGAGTTGATGAGATGATTTTAACCCATATTTTGTGAGTTGCTACTTTGTCTTGTTTTGTTCATAAGCATTGTGGCTCCCTAGGTGTGAAGAATAGAAGGAAATATAAATTATTTAAAAGGAAAGAGGGTGTAGGGATAAAGAATGAAGGGGAAAAGAATGTGACAGTAATAAAGAAAGAAGGAAACAAAGCTTATTTATATAGGGGGTGGGGGTTGCATGGGGAAAAAGGGGATAAAATGAGAATCAAGTCATGTCATATTCTGGTACAAACACTCAATGTTGAATGCGATGATGATGTGTATTTATAATGTACCAATAAAGATTTGAATTTTTTAACAAAAGAATAGGAAGAAGACACCCAGCCACAGTCAGTCCAGCTGGTCTCCTCATTTGGTGACGGAGGGGTGCTGAGAACCTTTGTCCATTAAACTTCAGGCTGATCCATCAGTATGGTCCTGTTACATGGCTGAACAGCTGGAAGAACTGCTCATTTGTTTCATCATGATGTAGCTTTAATCCTCATTGAATCAAAAACAGGGTCACTGGAAACATCCTTGAGACAAACTGGACAACTAGGATCTTCATTAAGTAATTCAAAGACTGGGACTCTGGGGTCGTTTTAGCCATTTGTTAAATACTGGAAGTCACCTAGGATAAATCATGCAGTAAATTTGTGGTCATCAGTATGATCTTTTGTAAGCCATGGATTCTACCTTTGTACTCCCATTGTTTAAACTGTACCTGAAGGTCTAGAACCCCATCCTCGTGAGCCATGGGTGGGTTGTAGCATGCGGGAGTACACTGATCCACTTATCCAGAACTCCAGCAGTAGCCTCAGATGATGACCTAACTTAGAAGGATTTACAACTCCCTCTCACAAGTACTGGACTTAAGTACATTTCATTAATTGATTCCAGGACACAGTCAGGACCTTGCTTCTGTTGGAACAAAAGGGAAAAGAATGATTTCATAAACAGATGCAAATGACATATGTGACTCTGTTTTGTGATGAGGCTTCAGTACATGTTTAATGTTGAATTTTCCCATTGTGGAAAGCTTGCCAAGTCAGCTCTCAGACATCTCATGAAACATGTTGCTGTGAAGTTACATCAAAACCATTCTAATTTTGACAGGAAACTCTACACAATTGCACATAGCTGGCCTTAGAAATAGGGTAAACTAAAACTCACTGAAGAAGACTAAAGAAACTGCTGTTAAAATCCTTGAGGATTTAAAAAATCAGTGATCCTCCAGAAGGGGAATAGGTAATTTATCATTACTACCTCTTTGATGTCAACGAAAGAGGGGAAAAGCCAGAAAAACGTTGCCTTTAACATCTCAACTGGTATCAGTTGCTTTAGAACTTACACAGCGTTTTATCTCTCCATTACTTCTATAGCTCATCCTGTCACTGCAGAGCTCACATTAACATTGTGCATTAACATCATGTTTGGAAGCTCACAACATAAAGATCAAGTAATTTATACCATTTTCAGTGGATAAATGACCACCTAAGCAATGACTCTAAGAATCACATTTCCACAGGTTTCCGACTGCAATCTATGCTTTCTCCAAATTATGGCAATGTGTGTTTTGCTGAGAGAAGTTTTAATTATGAATCAGAGAATAAACTCTTTTAACTACTTCAGTCAGAATACATTCCAAGCATTTAAAAAAGTGATTCCTAAATGATTCATGGAATGAAATGAAAAATAGAATATGTTTTTTGTCTTCATTTGAAATAAATAAATATCCCCAGGGATATGTTTGCAATTATAATGTATATTCCACTATATTATTTGAAGTTGAGAAAAATCATTGAATTTAGGCATATATATTAAGACTTCTTAGTTTCGGTATCATTGGCTTTAGGAAGCTGTCTTTTCCATTGTGGGATAATGGGCTTTGGTCTTCTATTTCCTAATCGCTAGTGGAACTATTGTTCCCAATAGTGACAATGTCTTCAGATATTGTCTGTTGAAGTCAGCATTCATAAGGGAATAGATTTAATACAAGACACTTAATTTACATGATTTTTGTTGTTGTTGTTGTTGAGACAGGGTCTTGCTTTGTAGTTCAGGCTGGCCCTGAGCTCAGCCTCAAATTCACATCACAGCAACCCTCCTGCCTCTGCCTCCTGAATGCTGGGATTACAGGCGTGAGCCACCATGCCCAACACTGTGGTATGTGGTGGTAATTGCTGGTGAGTGTGAGTCTCCACACCCAGTATTATATGTGGTTACCTGGGGATTGAACACAGGCCCTTGCACTTGAGAGACAGGCACCGGAACCACTGAGCTAACTCTCCAGCCCTACATGATTATTTTATAATATTCACCCAAAAATCAAATGCAGATGAGCACAAGAGAACAGTCAACGTGCTAGAGACCCAGATAATCCAACTGGGACCTGGATCACATGACAATGTGCTGTACCTGTACAAGTCCAGATGAGGGCCTAGAGCCCAAGGCAAATGTCTCATACAAGTCTGTGTCAAGATCTCCTCTGTGAAGGCCAATAGAAGCTAGAAAGTCAACACTGACAGGTTACAGATCTGTGCCACCAAGCTAAAGGATCTGTGTGGAGCCAGGAAGCAGTGATCAAGGTGAAGACCGGAGCTTTCCTGAAGAGATCAGTGGCCATTCCCAGCAAAAAGGAAGACCTGGGCTCCTTCTATAACAATAACAGCTAAATTCACAGTAGGAAAATCAGCAGTGGTAAGCTTCTCCAGAAAAACCAACAGCCCGTGGTCTTCCCTGCTAGTTTTCTTTTTATGCCAATGGCAGCAGTCCTCAGGTGGGTCCTCCACACCCTGAGCCACGCTGACTCTGTTTATCTGGGCATACCACACTGACCACTAGTCAATGCATTACACTTCCCAGTCAAATTTAGTTGAGCATCACTAGTTTACCTCATCTTGATTGCTACACAGGTGCTATCCACTAATATTACATTACATGATCAAAACTACTTACCATAAATTGGCAAAGCCATTAATCTTTTAATGATAGTGTCGTAGAGGTCACATTCCATCTATTCTTCTAACCTAATTTCACATATGCAGTAGACCAAAACTAACACTGTTCTGGCTACTCCTTCTGATTTTCTTTTTCCTCTTATGATACACAGTGAATATTTTCTATAGCTCATTTTGTTTCCTTCTGTGATTCTGTACTGGGAGACAATGGGGCCTTGGCATATTTTTATGCTTATTCTAAATCAGGCTCTAACTGCACTTCTGTTTTGGACTGTCTTTCCAAGAGTACCTACAGTGTACCCAGCACTACAGGAGACAGTGCATGTCTCTGGGTGAATAATACGTAGACACATCTGCTTCACATCACCCAACTCACAGCTCCCCAAGCTCCAGTCTGTAAAAGTAGCTTCATCTCATCCTCTCTGTGTTGCTCAGCAGGATACAGGCTGGAGAGCCTCACAGCAAAGGTGATTGTGTGGCCACTGCCAATACCAGGAGCAATAAGCCAACCTGGGTTTCTCACTCAAAAAAACTTACTGTCTCTTACCAGCACTCACATGTCAATATTAAAAGAAATTTTTACTTTGCAAGTAAAGTCAAAGATACAATCCTTCACCTTTCTTGAAAAATTTCTTTTTTGATGTGGAGGGAAAGTTAAAGACTTTTGATTCCTCCAAGTGTTAACTTGTGCATATATCAATTCTCTTTGCTCTTATAGATGATGTCACTTGAAATTTCTTTCAGTAAATATTGGCTGGATATTCTTACAAATGCCATTCACCATATCATATAAATTTTCCTCTGTGTATAAGTGTATCGGCATTGTAGAAAAGCAGCTAGACTTCACATAAGTAATAGTTTCATTCCATTTTATGGACAGAACAAAAGTTGTGAGTTACTGCATCTACACCCTTGCCATGTCTTTAGGAAATGAAGGCTTTCTCTCTCAGCCAACTTCTAGCAGCTGGGCAGTGTCATTTGGTAATAATGTTTGGTGTTAACCTTGCCACTGATTTATTGTTTTTCTGCTTTTAAATAATTGGACATCTGGGGAAATGGAACGTTAAAAATATGCCAAAACCTTAAGAGGTTCACATAGCAATTCACCTTTGAACATACTTTTATTATTAATGGGGAAAAAATCACATGAGTAATCTCCTATACATGTCACTCTGGATCAAGAAGATCAAAAGATTATGTGTGTGTGTGTGTGTGTGTGTGTCTGTGGAGAGAGGTGTTGGGTTAGATCCCCAAGATCCTCTTGAAAATAATTGATTGAGATGTCCCAAAAATATTTGAGAAAGTAATGGAAAGTACTGTATGGGAAAGGGGTTTGGCAAAGTATTCTGAGAGGACAGTGGGTCTCAAGAGAGTCAGAACTGTCCAGACAACAGCAAGGGTCTAGCTTGATGCTAGTTTTTTACCTAAGGTCTGAGCCTCTGTTACAGCTTAGATTTAAAATGTCTTTCAAAGTATCATGCATTTGGAAGGTGGTTGGATTGGGCGGATGCCATACCCATCGGTAGATCCATCCACTGATGGTTCACTGACTGTGCAGTTAGAAGGTGGGGCCTGCTCCATTGCTCACGCTGGTCTCATTTGGTAGGACATCTTTCTTTGGGGAGAACAAATGCATGAGTATTTGAGTGTGAGTTTAAAGTAGTTGACTGTTGAACCAATCTAGGGCAACTTCTCTCGTGAGGGCTGAAATCAAAGGGCCCAATCTCCTCCTTCTGTGTGGACTCTGTGCTCAACAGATATCTGGCCTACTATTAGCATCACCACTCACTGCTGCCCTACTGGAAACCACACCCTCCAGTCCCTGCACTGTCTCTGGGACAACCAGTCCTCACCGACCAAAGCGACCCTGCAGTCTTTGGACTTCATTGGGTTTGTTTGTTGGCTGAGCTGATAGAGTTCATTCTTTTGTGTCTATTAAAAGCTACTTATGAATTTAATTCATGCACTAATTTATTATTTTATACATATCTATGAAATTATTTTTACATATTTGGAATGATTTGATTCTAGTAGATTAAATTTGGCCACTACATAAATATATGTCATTTTACTTATATTCTGAAAGGAGGGATGCTGTCATCTGTGACTTCCTAGTCACCAGCTGAGGTATCCAGGGAGGGGGGATGGGGACGGTAATGTCCTTCACTTCTGTAGAATCATACACATAAGCCAGGATGTCAGAATTGGAAACGGGTTCTAGAACCTAAGGTAGAGAAGTCATCAATATTGCCAGGTATTAGTGATTTCCAAGGATGTGAAATAAGTAAATAAAATAAAGAGAGGAAAATGATTCCACTTAATTGGAATTTCTGGGAATCCAGGTAGGTCTGAGAACACCAAAGTAACTGAGCTAGTTATCAGTCAGTGTGATCTAGATCTCTTATGTTTCTGTAAGCTTAAAATACATGACATTTTAAATGCTTTCTTTGTGTCTCACATTGTGTTGGAAAATAATCTTTTGGCTCTATGCTTGAAGTACAGTGCAAAAAACATTCTGGTTGAAGTGCTATGGTCCTGGTCATTATTGTATATCGATGTATTTGGAAACAAGCCTGAAGAAAATACAGGAAAAAAAATGTCATTTCACACAACATAACAGTTTTTGGAAAGCTTCTGTTTCTCATTTCATTTTAACTAAATGTGTATACCGCATATCTGCTTTATAAGACATACATTGATAAGACTTATATTTGTCATGAATTTTCAGTAATAGTAAACAACTTATACCAGTGTTAAATAACCTTTGTAAATCAACTTGTATAATCACAACAGAAATGAAAAAAAAAATTTAGAATGAAAAGAGACCTGTGTCTGGATCTAACCCAAAATTACCATTAAAGTTGTAAATTTTCTCACTAAACTGATAACAATGTAAGTCATTTTCTATATTGATGGAAATGTCTACATAATTCTGAGTGGTAACATCCCTTCCAAGTGAAGGAATGACATTTTGATTCCGGTTTTATGAGCATGACTCTGAGCAGTGTGTCAAAGCCGGGGTTGGCATGGAGGGTCACCCAAAACTAAGGGACATTTTGCTGTTTGTAGCTGTTACTGATGCCTTCTTTTTCTAGCAGATTTCTCTGGTGTAAACTGATGAGCAGTTGCAGTAGATTCCAAGCCCAGTTGTCTTACAGTTTTTAGTTCCCCAAACAATGACAATGTGCTGCCTCCTTTTATGAGAATACACAGTCGGCATTCAGTGCAGAGCTCAGGACAGTGCCCTCACACTCCAGTAGGATCACAGTGTTCATTCATACTCTCTGGAGAGCTGATTGTGAGGGGCTCATGGCGGCCTTCACTCGCTGGTGTCTCCAGTGGTCACAGAACGGGACAGAGACAGCAGGTCCAGGCTGTCTGAGGGCTCCCCTCTGATGTCTGGCCAGACAGACTCTACAAGGGAACCATTAGACCTCAACCTCAGCATCCACTAATGAAAGGAATTTTTGGCGAAGTACCTCGTTCAATCGACAGCTATTGCCCTGGTGTGTGTGTTCCTGGTACACACTGAAGTTCTCTGTAAAATGAATTATTTTTCCCTTTGGACACATTATTTCTTGGGGTTTTTTGTTGTTGTTGTTGTTGTTGTTTGTTTGTTTATTTGTTTTCTCTCAGGATCTTTGCAGTATGCGTATGACAAGCATTTATTTCTATTTTGCAAAATTTTGACTATGAAAAATTTCTAATTGATAGAAAAATAAAACAAGGATACATTGAATACTGGTGAACACCTTGACATTTATTTCCCAGATGTGATTTTTCCACATTTACTTTCTGTCCTCTTTCAAAAGTGTTGTACCCCTACATCCCTATCTGTCTGTCTATCTATCCATCTATCTATGTATCTATCTATGCATCTATCTATCATCTATCTATCTTTCTTTCTAAATACCTACCCATATTACTTGAACACAATACACATATACACACAGTTTTATTATTTTCTTAAATCACTTAAATATTTATCACATGAATTGCAATGTTTTATCACACATAAAAATTCTATAAGAACGGTAATATTAACTGGACATGGTGGTACATGTCTAAAATGCTAGCACTCAGGTGGCTGAAGCAGGAGGATCACATTAAATTTAAGGCAGGCTAGGATGCACACTGAATTCAAGGGCAGCTTGAACTACTTAATAAGATCCTGTCTCAAATAACTTAAAAAAAATAGCACATATGTTTTCTCACATACACATTTACTTATATCTAATTTGGTCATAGATTATGTTTATCTGATTTGAGATGAAATCAGAGTACATGTTGCATTTGTATTTCTCATTTTTCATCTTTTGGTTTTGGTTTTTGTTTTGTTGGTCCAGTCTTTTTTAATAGGGAATGTTTTTTATTTGTTTGCTAACATTGGATAGATCTTGTTTTTCACAGAATTTTTAAAGAATCCAGAACAGCTGTCCTGAGAATGCCTTGCCTTCTAGAGCGGTCTCATTGCACCTGGTATCTAGAGCACAGTGAGATGAGAAGAGAAAGATCATTGCCTTTTGCCAGTGTAAGAGTACTTCCTGATGAAAAGCTTTAGTCTATAGATTTTTACTAGCAGGTATTGATCCATATCAAAAAGTTATTATTATGGATTGCAAAATGATGATGTTTCTAATTCTGTTATACTTTTCATACCTTAATTAGCTTTTATGTAAAATTTTCCTTTCATTTTAAAACACTATCATCTGTTATATGTTTATGGTATTATACATATTTTAATCATCCTAAAAAGTTTAAAGCATGTACTGAGATAGATTATACTCCATTATTTCTATTCTTTTACATGAACATCATGTTTTGGTAATAACAATACATTACAGGAAATCATAAAGCTTTTAAATATTTCTACATGATACATTCATTCTCTGCTTTTAAATAAAATATGTGAAAAGTAGAATAAAGTAAAATCCACAGTAACTTGAGTTTGAATTTTCTATTCAGACTAATCTCTGTTTGCTGAAGGGGGTCATTCATTCAACTGACTTACCTGTCCTGAGGACTTGCTTCCACCAACCCCTGTGTTAGCTGTGAAATGCTAAGTCTGCACTGTTCTATCCACTCATGAAGTGCATAATACATAAGTGCATGTGTGGAAATTTATACGCATAGGAGCATATAAATACATGGATATATATTCGAGTAATAAAATGAACTAAAGGCTCCAAAACATAAAGTTCTTGTGGCTGCAGGTGACCATGTCATTTGCACTTATTGGAGTACATTTTTTATTCATGGAATTTAAATGAAATTTTAACCTCAGAAGCTCCCATGGAGACCCAGATGATTTAAGATAGTATGTAATATGCCTAAAAGGTTTATTTTCTTATCCTTTGAAGGTTTGTCATTTCCATGGAAAAGTTTTCATTTTACTAAGTCTCAAAATGCATCTCACACTGACAAGTAGTAGGGGTATAGCATATTCATGCTGTACCTCATCATCACCTTGCCATGAGACTTTCTTAACAACTTCCCCAAAATGTCATTGTGAACACAGGAAGAAAACATTATCTACTTACTGGATTCTCTTGGGAGCTCATGCATTTCCAGAGGAACAGTGGAACTTCGCATGGCCTGATCTGAAAAAGGAGGTGGAGAGTCCACACAATAACAGATATTCATACTTCTACAAAAGCATAAACACTTGTTTAGTAAGATAATTATAATATGTAGCAGATTCAGAAAAATTCTAGAGTGAGAGATAAGAGATTTCACTTTTGCTCAATTATTTATTAGATCGATGATATGGTCAAGCTGCTTCATTTCTCTGGACATTACTTTGCTCAACCGTTAACAGAATGCTATCTTATAATAGTGGCTCTGACAGAGGGCTGAAAGCTGGCAGAGATCCATATGAAAAGCCAGACACACAGGTATCTTAGCAGTTAGCGTTCTGTGGAGGAGAGGGACCAGAAGAATGAATGTGGGCATCAATGTGAGGGAGAGGTTAGTTCAAAGTCTTAGGTCATGTGTTTGTGACTGAGGGGACACTGTGTCTGAAATCTTCAGGGCAAAACTGCAGGCTGCAAACTAGAAAACTACCATCGCTGTCTTTAACCCCAAAGGCCATCTGAACACAGGCTTCCTTCTTCCTCGGTAGACTCCACAGACTTTCCTTAAGTCTTTCAAATGACTTGCAGAACCTGCACCACTGGGAGAGGCAGGAGCTTTGTGGAGTCTGCCGATTTAATAGCTGATCTGGTGAAAGAAATGCATGCATGGAAGCATCTAGATGTTGTTCCACCCCATTTCTGCGTGTTTTTGTCTGGTCATGTTGATGTAGTAAATGGTGCCCCCACAGAAGACCTCAGAAAAGCCCGACCTTTGTTAAAACCCCATAGAACTCAGCTTACCCCATGAGAGGAGTGTCTGGAGGGCTCAGATCTCAGCAGGTCCTCCACTTGTTTGGGGAAGTTGTTTGAACATTGTTTTCTCTACTCTGACTTTACAGTGTGTCTTGTAGTAGCACAATCTCGCTTTCAATTGAGTTGGGGCTTTAACACCTAGGAGTGTGGATGAGAAATACCACCAGACAACAGGCCTCCTAAGACTTGTTCCATCCGTTCCTGCACCCAGACTCCTCCCTCTTTTGTGTCCCAGTGTCCATGACCAGTATTCTTCCCATTCATCCTAGTGGGGAGAGGAGGAGGAGAAGGATGTCCTAGGCCCAAAGAAATGTTGAGAAGCCACTTCCTGCTAAGAAATCTACCCTTGAAATTTCTGTTTTGTGGGTGATGACTCATCCTTTGCTTTAGTTTAGCTCTCAGATTTAATGGTGTTGAGGTCCCATGTCAGTGGGTTAGTTGTCTCAGGCTAGACTGGCACATGGAGTCCATAAAAGTGTACTGAAGCACAAGAAAAAAGAAGCTGGATTCATAAGTTGTGAAGGTACCAACAAATGTTCTCAGGTCAGATACAAAAGCCAGAATCAGGAGGTATCTGACAGCTGCTCCTGCCGGAAGTGTCCTCTGCTCTTGGACAATTGCACTGCAGAAGATCCCTTTTCCAGAGGCTCTGCAGCTCTGCTTACTTCCAGAGTTGACCCAGGTGACTCTCTGATGCCCCCTCCACACAATTGCTCTCTTTTGGAGGCTGGGGAACCTCAGTGGCCTGGTCCCTTGAGCATTTCCCAGATGATGGACAGTCGGCGGGACGTGGAGTCAGTGTAATAAACCCTCCTTGCCAACTGGAGCACTGTCAGACACTGAGAACATGTGGCTCCTCATCTGACTCTATCAAGTCTACTGTAGAGTTCCTACATGGCCAAGCGAAGATGGTGATCACCTCCCCAGATGTTTGCTTCACTGCCCTGTATCTTTAGGTGCATTGAACTTCGTGTTTTGTCTTCAACAGACCCCAGATAAGGTCACTTTGCAGGGATTGGTTTTTTTTTTTTTTCTTTTGAATCCAGCAGTATTTGCAACTAAACAGCTTAGAATGAGTAGGTACCATATTTCTCCATGCCACAAACCAAACTCTTGCTGAATTTAATTAATACGCTCTTGAAAAATAGTGATTCTATTTGTTTGACAAATGCCATTCAAACCCAGTGGTAAGGGCCAGCATTGTAATCCACTGGGATGACTTGAATTTGGAGAAGAAATTTAGCCAAACATCTATGTTTTTAATGACCAGGACTCACACTCCCTCCAAACTTTACCTCATTCTAGTCAGAGAAACAGCTGAGTATCTTCATTTTTTCCCATCACATGTTTGCATCAGCACGTTTGAAGCTTTTGATTAAATTGGCTTCGTAAAAGACACTTGTGCATTTCCTTTCATGTTATTCTTAACGAGACTAGATCGGTGAATCTGGCTGGTGATTCAGGCATGTTTTGGGGCCTTCTCATTTATCACAAAGGGAGCCACAGTGCTGTTTATGTTTCCACTTCATTCTGAACGGTGCCCACAGAAATATTGCAAGAATGCGGGGCTTTGCAGCAAGTGAGTTCTCGTGCGAGGTCTGGGCTGCGTCTTCATAGGCCATCTACACTGTGCAGCCTCATCTCTGAGCAATGCAGTCATGGCAAGGGATAAGAGAGTGAATGCAGATTAAATAAGACTTCCCATCACCCTGAATATCCACTCTGCATTTAATCTAAGGCCAAATACTCCAACATAAATTTATTTTCTATGTCTTTTGCTCTTGTTTCCCAATAGGGAGTTTTTTTTTTTTTTGTACCTGGTATGTTTTTGGTGTTTGTTTGCTTTTGCTATTTCCTTAATTTTAAATTCTAAGCCTCCAGGTTTTTGCATAAAAAAGAATTCTCAGTTTTCTATTTATTTATATGCTTTCTTAACCATATGCACTTTTACTCCCCCATGAAAGGAGACTCTTTTAATAGCATAATGCTTAAGTTATACAATGAAACTGGTAGATCAAATGTGAAGTGATCAGTGATGAATTCATTCACGACTGAGCCCAGGACAAGCGAAGATCCCAGGCAAGAGCTGGCCCTATCGGCTGGCCCTGTCTTTCTAACTATAGGTAGTGACCAGAGACTTGGTAGCTCAGAAGAAAGACTTCGTGGGGAAATGCAGGAGCTCTGTGCAGTAGGTAACAAGCTGAATGGGAAGGTTCACACAAGTACGAAACATAAAGGGAACTTTTCTGTTTAAGGTGTGGGAAGAGGGCATTGGGTGCATCTTCTCTGGCTGCTTCTGAACACTGAACTCCCACAGACGCGGTGCTGTCTGTTAGGAACTCAGATGGAAACCTCCACATCAGAAGTGCGTGAGTAGAGACATATGAATGAAACCATGGAAAGACAAAAGGTTCAGCTCCTGCTACAGTATGTAGATGCAACATGTAGATGACAGGCTCTTGCACATCCAGTGGTCAAAGAAAGAACATCTATTTTAGTTAAAAATAACATGAAGATGGCCCGGGCAGGTCTGTGCCAGCAGAAGTGAAAGGGTAGCATGATAGAAGAGAAGTGTCAGGACACTTTTTCTGCAAAATAAAAAGTGCACAGGTAAGTCAGGCTTTCGGATTTCAAAAAAAAACAAAACAAAAAAAGCTCTCTTAGTCCCAGTACCTTTCACTGGGTCTCCAGGGGATACTAAGGGGAATGTCTGACAGTGTTCTGAGTCACCTTCAAGGCTTTCAAAACATGCCTCTCCCCAAACCCACTCTGATTCTTTTGCATACATGAGATATGATCCACATTTGGGAAGTTTTACCAGTTTCCATTGAGGCAAAGTTGCTAAAGGTAGGCCAGGAGCTCTCACACACATGGACTCTGGCCTGCAGCTTGAGAGCTTTCCTGGGTCTTCGCTGTTTTTGTTTCGGCTTCCTGTTGGCGCTGGTGGTTGCCAAAGTCCAGGTCGGTGAGCAAGGAATGGCCTCCAGACTTAACTGTGCCCTCAGCAGGTCCACAGTTGTCTCGTGTGTTCCATTTGTGTCTTGGAGGATGAGCTTTCGATGGGGTCCTTGGGGTCTTCAGAAAACCTATGGAGGGTTCCGCTGGGCCCTATCACCTGCACTCCCACCAGCAAATGGCTGACTTCAGGTTACACATTGCTCTGAGCTCCCTGACCCTGGGCTCACATTCCCGTTTTTCCCTTGTGAATAAAGGCTGCTTTTTCTTCCTCCATGAAAAAAAGGAAAGGTCATTCATACCTTTCTTAGACTTTTCTATTTTCTAAATAACCTAAAATATAGTAATATAATTGATAATTCTTCCAAATTTTTTACTTTTGTCTTAGTTTAGTAGAAGTTTAGTAAAAGCAAGAATGTATAATTCAATTTTAAAAGCAGGCTTTATTATCCATAAGGGATCACTCTACCTTCTTGTTCTGTATAGAAGTATAAGAGTATTTAAAGCACCAATGGACATTCCTTGTTGAAAACATATTTAGTATGTTTTCAAAATGTATATGCAAAATATTGCTTGATGCAATTTTTGTTTTTGTAGAATAACACTCTGAATCATTAAAACAGAACTGTCCAGTAATGAAGCACATGACTTGAAATAAAAGCTGTATTCTCATGGATAGAAATAAACACTGAGCAGGGGTCTGGTCAGCGAGGCTCCTGCAGAGATTTCAGACACACGTGCCTGGATGCATACTCAAATGAGGCAAAATGACAGATATTTGTCGTACGTGTTCATGCTTAAAACATACGTAAACTATTTGTTGTCAGTTTAATACATTAACTTCGACTGCTGCAGTTGGCTAATTAAACTGCATTCTGCTGAATGGCATGCCATAAAATAAATACTTTGGAACTGTCATCTGTAAAAAAAGCAAAGTGTCAAGTTTTGATGATTTCATGTAAAACTGAAGTGATTTAAAGTGATCCTTGTGGTGTTTATAAATTCTGCAGGCACACAGAATAAAACAAACAAAAACCATTTTCTTTAACATTTATTAAGAAAAAGTCTTAGTTTGGAAAACTGAAATAGGAACACCAATTTAATATCCCCCATTCCCCATTAATACCTCAGTCCATACACTTTACATTTAGTATGCAAACATAATGCTGGTTTGGAAAGAAGGGATCTTGGTTTCTTGTTGGTGTGAATGTTTTAAAATGCAACATTTCTTTTGAGGATCAATTGAATTGGTGAGAGCCTTGTGACTTCTGTGTTGACTGGAGTCCAATGTAGGTGCAGCCACTTCAGTGGCTAAGTTATCTTTTACTAGCCACCTGAAAACCATGTAGTGTTTTAAAGAATTATCTAATAAATGAGAAGTCATGTGAATTTCCACCAAAGTAACTTACAATTGGTAGTTAAGTGGAGCATCTAGGATGTAATTAGTATTTTTGGATGAATTAACAGAGAATGCTAACCCCTCTAATTTGCTTTCCAATTTTGTTACATTTAAATTTAACTATTTTTCAAAATGGTTTCAGATAGAAACAGACATGAATTCTTCAAAAGATTGGCTAACATAGGCCGAGTTCCATTTAGTAATTCATTTTTTCAACTGGAATCATAATTAGTCATAAGGGGAAAGTCACTTTAGTGGAAAATAAAATTCAGAAAAGTTAAACATTAACCGCTGAAGTTGTTTTTTGTCCTGTGTGAATTCTTTCTACATGATATAATTCTTCATATATTTTTGAATGCATATTTTCAAAGAAATTACTTTTTGTTTAATATAAAATTCTAGGCAATTAGATGCAGGAGTGCAGTAAGGCAACATGAAAGTTGCCAATTTAAACACAGGAAAAAAGCAGTTCTGGAGTAAAAGTGCCGGGGACTGCTCACGAGCACACACGTGATGCCGGCGAGGCCGAGACACACGCTGCTTCTCAGACACCATGGTGTGGAAATTCCCTTTCAAGGCGAACAACACAGCCTTCAGATAAACTCCAGCCTGTCCCTTCTACAGCATGAAGAAGAAACTACCAATGTCTTCTACAAGATTATCTAAGATAAGTATTTTATAATGCTATATTAAAGCCCTTCGTAGGCACTCAAATTCACGAGTGGATTTCTCTGGCAGCAAAATAAGTTATTTTTTTCTTCTTGTTGTTTTTAGTAAACATATATGTTGATAACAAAAGAACTACAACATATAAACACATTTGTAAATCATCAACCAAACCATTTGTTTTGCTACTTATAGCAACCTGCTCAAAGCACCTGAGAAAGCCTAAACGTTAAAATACAGATATACTTGGAAATTCCCTAAACAAAACTCTCCATTGCATTATCTGATCAGCTTTAGCTTCAAATGCCTAGTTGCACTTTAGACACAAACCCTGAGGTCAAGTTCAGACTTCAGCTGGTTTAGAGAGCATAAACTCTGCTTCAGAATGTCCTAGACAGGAGCAAGCGGAAAACATGGGGCATGATCCAAGAAACCAAAGCGAAGATCTATAGATTCGGAAGTAGTAGACACGATGAACGTCATCATTCTTTTTTATTGTAACCAAATAGTTGACTGGGCATCTCCTTAAATATGACTGTCTGAGAATTTTATTTAAGAATATGCATAGAGTGACTAAGGGGGCACTTGGAATGTGTGTTGCATGCTTTATAACAAGACTGAAAACAAAACCCACAGAAAATTCCCCTACATTTTTCTGAATCCTTCCTTTCTTTTATTGGGCAGGTGTTAATCATCCTAGTTTTCGCTTTGCTCATTCTGAGGACAAGAATTTGTGCAGAAGCATGGGCTGCTTGCCACAGACTGATGAGGAAAGTGAACGTCTTCTCGTTCGCCGTGATGTTGCAGTACAATGGATGGAAGGTGCTTTTTGATCTTCTCCACTTCAGAGGTGGTACATATTCTTCTTTGCCTGCTAATCACAGTGCGGGTGGTTTTCTCTTTCTATAAGGACTTGCTTCCTTGGTTTCAGCTATCCCAGTCTAAAAGTGTTAAGTGGAAAATCCCCAAGTTTTAAATTACATGGGATGAAATCTTGCATCCAAATGATCCCTTTGGCCGCCACATCCCGGCTATATGAGTTACCCTCCTTTTAGTCTTTTAGTAGCTGTGTTATTATCAGGTTGACTGCTATGATAGTATGGTGCTGATGTTCATATAACCTTTATTTTATTTAATAATGATCCTAACATGTAAGATCAGTGGTGGTGGCAGTTTGACCATAGGATATTGTTATAATTGTTTTGGTTTTACAGCGACCCCCTCCCTCACTGAGCCTCACCTCCCAACACCTCATTTGGCTGAAACTCATCCACTCATGTGTGTCGCACCCCATGATTATCGCCTGGGATTGCATGAGGCTGTGGGGGACACTGGATATAATTCACAACCTTGCCTTCCCAGTTCGAAGCACTCCCTGAGGTTTTCAAATGCAATGCCCACAGATATGGAGAAATTACTGTCAAAATCCAGAAGCATGAAATGATGAAAGATTAAATAGAGTAAAAATAAGAAAGATCTCCACTTCTAAATTAAGATTATGAGAATAATTTCATAATGTGAACAGAAATTTCAGGAGATACTTTCTCCTCATATTCATTGCTTTATCAAATCAACCGCAGCACTCTCTGCTGTTTCTTTAAAGTACACAATGGGACACGTGGGGGAAATGTGACTGAAGCACAGGCAGAAGCCATCTTAAAAACTTTCTCCCTTTTCTCTCACCACACACAAAAATGTGTTTTTACTTATTTCTCTGATCAGAAGTTTTTGTTCTATGAAAGATGAAGAATGGAAGAGTGTCAAGTAGAAAGAGAGGAAGGAAATATGAGAGAAAAATGGAAAGGAGACTGATCATAAAAATTGTCTTCAAGTTACTATCTGCCCCAGAAAAATTTGTATTTTAAATTGAGTGACTTACCAGGCCCATGGGGTATAAATTAGAAGCATGGACCTTCCAGAGGTGGAGAGCATCCTAAAGTAACTTATATAAATTAAGGTAAAAATTTAGCAATCTCTCCTCAGTTAAACTTGAATTGAAAGTAAACCCAAGGCTCGCAGCTCAGATGTACCTGGCTTGGGGAGATCCAAGACTGCACGGGACGGTGTGCGGGAGGGTCCTGTGCCAGCGATGAGCTGACCTGAGGGCTTCAGGGGTGCAGTGACTTCTGCGAGGAGCCAATTACACCACAGGCTTCATTTTTTAAAAACACCATGTGGACATAATCTATATCACAAACCAGGAACAAGTAGAAAAGTTTTTGGTCAGGAGTCAAGAAAAACTGAATGATGTCTAAATGACCAAAGACAATCTGAAAACATTAACATTGTCTGGGAAATATTAAGTATATGCAAGAAAATAAGGAGCTACTTATAAGATGATCTAAAATAATTATAAGATAATGTAATATATTTGAAATTGATTAAAAAGACATTTACTTAAATAAAATCTAAATAAAACAAGTCAATGTATGAAAAATAATACATTAGTTACACATGTAACAGAATTAGTGAGTGTGAAGAGCTTGGAAGTTGAACAGAAAATAATAAAGAAATTAAATCAAAGAAATTAAATGGAGGATGCAATGAATGATCATTGAATCAGAGTTCTTGAGGGAAGAAAAGAGAAAGTGAATTGAAATGATGTTTAAAAACACAACAGTGGAGAGTTTTCCAACACTGATAAAAGATGCCAATACTCATATCTGAGAGATGGAAGACAATCTGAATAGTATAAGTGTAAGGAAACTTTTTTTTATAATGGAACTGTTGAAGCACAAAGAAACTGAAAACTTGTAATGCAACCAATGGAAAGAGATTCCAAGAAATTAATCTGAAGGAGCAATATTTAAATCAGTAACTGATTTGTCAAAAGTAAAATTATCAACTAAAAGAGCACTGGTATCTTTGTGAACTGACACTCTATACCTGGGGCTTTAGAATTCCGAATGGAGTGAAAATTTATGTAATCGACCAGGAACAAAAGCAAACATTGTTCAACTGAAAAACATAGAGTGATCATGATGCATATGTAAAATTTACCAATAAAATCAATTTAAAAAAAACCACACACATTACAAACAGTCCAAATGCAAATAGATGGTTCACATTGCAAATAGTCCCCAAGTACAAATTACACAGAAAAAGTTAACATTTATACTCTGCTAGGCTGGTAGAAGAAAATAGCAAACAAATCTTGAGATAAATATATAGATAAGTCTAATTAAACTTCCATTATAAAATCACTAGTGATTCTTCATGTGAGTGTAAAAGCAAATGAAAATAGGATTAAACTATCTCCACCCAGGCAGATATTAAAGTGGGGGATAAGACAACAGAAAGTGGCTTTACTTCATTGTATTTTCAGAAGAAATATAAAGATTCCCATTTATTTTAGAGTTAGATAAACGAAGATTGTGTGATGGCATTTCTAACAAAGAATCTTGGGGCATTACCAATTCAGCTGTGACCATATTTGTGGTTCATGGCTATTCAGGCAGCTTATCAAGAGTAGGACCAGGAAGAGATTATGGCGAGGAACATGATAGCGTGAAGGAAAGCTCAGATCAGAGTGTGGTCTGGCTGGGAGGGTCCCGGGGGAAGGCCAGGGAGAAAACAAAGCCACCCAGGCACAGACCTCCAGCAAGCAGATCACTTCTTGGATTAAGTCAGACCAGGAAGAGAGAAAATCCATTTGATAAATTTAGAGTCAACTGATTTGAAACTTTAATCTTAGATGCAAATCCTTCTAGAAGCAGGTTGATTAAACACCTAGGACAAGAAGTGTGTACACTCAGAAATGGTGTCTGCATTTCTGTTAAGCATTCTCTACAACTTAGAAACTTCAGCAAATTTTCCCAAAAGTAACTTAGAAAAAAGTCATCCATGTAAAGAAATTATAAGAGCAAAATATAACAGAAGTGCTATAGAAATAAGGAAAAATAAACACAATAAAACCAAGAGATTAAAAAACAAAGTACAATTGAAAGGATCAATAAAACCAAGAGTTTTTTTTATTTGAAAAGACTATAAAATTGGCAAAAAAAGGTGAGTTAGAACAAAGAAAAGAGAGATATAAATATTTGAAAGTAAAAAAGTGGCACCTAAATGTTGTACCCTAAAAAATTAGAAAATAAAGAATTTTACAAAAGCTCTATGCCAGTAAACTTGAATATTTAGATTTACAGTGCAAAATTCCAAAATATATGTTACTCGAGACATATTGAAAATGTAGACTTTAGTGCCAATTCAAAAAACTGAAAATCTGAATCTTCTATGTAAAAAAATTCATAACCACATGTTTTCTATGAATACACCAAAAATCAAACCTGCTATTTAGAAATATTATATATAGTATAAAGTGCATGTGATACATCCTGTCCTGAGGTTATACAAGACAATTCTACAATATCTTTCGAAATATTACATGTATATACTCTATACAAAGTACAAGTATGACTTAATTTTCAAGTACACATTAATAATACTAGATCTCATCACATTACTGATACCTGACTATTTAAAACATGAAGAAGAGGGCCGGGGAGTTAGCTCAGTGGTTCTGGCACCTGTCTTGCAAGCGCAAGGGCCCGGGTTCGATTCCCCGGTAACCACATAACAATACTGGGTGTGGAGACCCACACCCAGCAGCAACCAGTACCACATACCACAGTGCCGGGTGTGGTGGCTCACGCCTGTAATCCCAGCACTCGGGAGGCAGAGGCAGGAGGATTGTGATGTG